>JAZHYW010002434.1:0-79695 GCA_037355805.1 Ixodes ricinus | reverse complement strand
AAACGTTTTATTCCGTCGGAATGTGGCGCAATAAGCTTGAAACAAGCCGTGTTTAGAGCATCACATTACATAATTAAAACATTAACGCGATTCTCGGAAATGTTTATTGGGGAAATGGTGCCCATTTGGGGTAGCAGATATGAGTGCGTTTCAATGTATTGTTCCAAGGACCACCATTTTTAGTAAAAAAATTTCCGAAACTGGTTGTTAACATTCGAAGACCATTAAGGTTAAAACGTTTTGTACAGAATTTCAGCTTCCGGAGACGCGTAGTTACTATCGCGTTACGACAAATGCGATTGGATTTTTGCACCTAACACCTTGTAGAAGCAAAGGTGATTGCGCAGGTAAGCTGGTGAGAGATCACACTAAAAAATCTTGGGAACAAGGAGTTAGACCCGACACCTTGCAGTTCTTTTCGGAATACAACTAGAAACCTGTCACCCTTGCACCCATTGTTGGCTTTAAAAAATTCTCAGAATGTGGCCTTTGTCCACCACCATTAGGGTACGGTTACCCACCTGTAATCCCCTCCTCTACTTTCTCTTTTCCACCACACTTTGAGAGCGTAGTACGACGCCAATTAGATTAACACCGGGCTATTGCTCCATAACTCGAGTATCATTAAACAAGTCTTATCATACCGAAAAACAAAGTAAGCGGAAAGTGTTTTAGTGTTTTAGAAACAATTAAACAGTGCTGTGCTGGAAAGTAAAAGAACGGGCATGGTACCAGCCTGATTGTTCATCCAGCCATTGGATCGGACCTGTAGCTTCATCGTAGGCGTTTACGTTCCACGCCAGCGTCGAGTGGTTTACCTAGAGATGGTGGTATCCACACCCTAGAGTCATCGAGGGTGTACAGTGCCGCCAGTGTTGTTGGCAGAAATTTCTTTCCATGACTGTTTTACTTCCGTGGTTTGTCGAAGAAAAGAGTAGCAAAAACAAACGCTGCAGAAATCTACAACCTTAACTGCCTTTTGCTTTTACAGCAGAAGTATTTTTTTTTTGCGCATACCAACATAGAAAGAGAGGTCCCCGGTTCGATACCCGGACCAGACGGATTCTTTTGGTCGAGCAAAAGTCACCTAGCTGTGTTTGGAGAGCTGTGTTTGTCCTTCGTCCCTCTTGTACTCCCTCTCCAGGGAATATTTTCGTCATTCTTGTCCAGCTCGCTTGCAACTTTGCAATTAATTGCATTATGATCAAATTTTGTTGTCAACTAACCCTCTGGCCCTGCAGTGATAATAAAATCAAACTACAAGCATATACAGATTCATTAGAAATATGTTTAATATCGATCTTTAATGAATTGCTATATTTTTATTGCAAATGTCCCATTCTTGCAAGCACATCAAACGAAATCATTGAAATGTGACAGAGGCATCTTAGTACATTTGGGATGCGAGTCACCTCACCACGGCCATTGCTAGCCTGGCTGCAAACATGCCAGTTGACAGTGTCATTAAATACTTTACGAGGAAAAATACATTTGTCTCCATTCATTTACGCCAGTGGACCCACAGTGCTAAATATTGCTCTCCTCGTGGTGTAGACACCACGCATCTGAGAGAATGCATGAGGATCACACCGTCCACGCTCTGGAGCTGTCACGCCGCACCAAGGGAGAGGGCTGCCGTGGGCACACCGAGATACCGGATTTGCCGAGACAGTAGAGACAGCTGCCCCAACTAGTGCTCCGAGTGTCCGCAACCATAGATGGCAACAGTCATCTATTGTTGCCATCAATCGTCCCAAGAGACAGATCTCACTAAGCGTTCCACGCAGGCGTGACACCGCCATAATTTTAGTTCACAGGAGGCAGGCGGCAGTGCACGAGACGGCTCGTGTCGTCTCGTCACGCGCAAAGCTCCAGCGGGGTTTTCCCACATGCAAAAAGACTAAAGTTCAGTTGATGCAGTGCGGCAGCGGCGGCTTAATGGGATGCTGGACCGAAATCTGGATTCCACAAAGCACGGCGGCAAAAGCGCGCAACGGGATGCTACAAACATCAAAACATCACTCATACAACGATATTTCGAACAGATGACCGTATTTTCCAAAAAAAGGAGGCGCATTTGACAGATACGTTCACGTATTGTTTCTCCGAGTAGGAGAGGGAAAGGCCTCGCGTCTTCTTCGCCTCGCGGCCTTGAGGGGGCGAAACGAAGAGAGGAGGAAACGAGATATCTTGACGGCACGCGCCTCGTCGGCCTCGTTCAATCTCGACTTTTTCTTTTTTTCAAAGAATACTGCCGTCGATTTGAGATATCGCATTAAGAGTAGTGTTGTAGGGATTGTAGCGTCCCGCCTACAGCTCCTGCATTGTTTTCTGAAATCCAAATTTCGGTTCACCATCCCTTTAACGAAACTGGCTGGTGAGATCGGTCTATATAAAGGGAAAAGCCTTGAGGCTGCTGCGCATACAGTCATTCCAACCACGCAAAGACTATTGTGCCAAGGCCATTGAATTTTCATGGAGTAAGATATTTTCATAGTGAAGTATTTGGTGCCACCATGTCACAACTTGGTGGTTTTCAACAGCCATGGGCTATATAATGCCTCTTCACTTTCAAAGGATTCTGATACATCTGAAGGATGAGAGGTTGAAAGAGGGATGGAGAAGAAAGTCAGAAGAAAGGAGAGGTGAAGCAAAGCGACTGACCGAATCGTCCTGGGCAAGCCAACACAGGACACCTGTTTGTGCGGAGATCGGGCTGGGGTGGTGTGTTGCCTAACTTCGGGGGGGGGCGGGAGGGAGGGGGGGGGGCTTGAAGGAAACCTAGCCTGACTTGGCTCAACTACCAAAACCCCAGTTTCATCAGACACGGGCACACCTAGCAGAGCCAGACATGCCGGTGGTCAGAACCTACGCTGGGCTCGGGGCTCATGGTGATTGGTGACGCCACTCACCAAACACCAACAAGCGCACACATCTCCTGTGGCGACGCACCCCTGTAAAAAACATTCAGTACATGAAGTAAATACTGATTGAGCCAAGCGAGAGATACACTTCAACTGGAAAAAATAAAGGTACAGCTCAGACATGATGGATGCCCAAGTGCGATTGTCTGTCACGTCCAATGAATTTTACATGCTCCAAGTGAACTAGTAGTCATCACAGATGAACTCACAGCTACAAAGTAAAATGTGCCCAAAACACTGAAAGCTGAGCTAAAATATGCACAGCTTTCTTAACCGAAATACCTAATAATGTTTTGTTTCACTTGTCATTCTAATTAAGTGCGATACCTCTTTTCCAGCTAGAAATAGAATGTGCTCATGTGAAACGTATAACTTCATGCTAGGTCTGGGTCCTTCCTCCTCTGCAGCGTGCTGCAGCTTGTTCAAAATGAAATAGGTGGTCTTATCTTGGTCTCAAGAAAAAGAATTGTCAAAGCTAGTGCAGCCTTAGCAAAGCATTTTTGAGGCTTCTTTAGATAGACTGACCGAGTTACTTTCGAACAAAACAGCCAATAAATAGATTATGGACAAACAGAATCAAGATAAGACATTCCACTGAAACGACTAGCCAAGTGAAATCACCAATTAGCTGAATGCTCAGGCGGTCGTAACCTGCAAACTCGATAGCCTCCACCAAAAACTCTTTTTCATTGCATCAGTTTCCAAAGTAAACGTGAAACATGCACGAAAAATACAGGCATTGCACGATGGTTCCTACATCAATCGTAGCTGGCGTCCTAGACACTGTGACATGGCACGTCCCGATGTCGCATTGTGATGAGATGGCCGACACAAGCAGAAAGGGCAACTGCATATTTTGGTCATTCCACTGCAGTGTCTGATGTATGCCGTTTGAATATTCTCATGTTCTGCGAAGTTACTGCGAGCACCATGAGTGTCAAGGAAGATGTGATATCACGATTTGAACTATAAACAAACAGAGCATTGCAACAACGACAATGATGCGGAGAAGCGGTGCTAAAATGCTGAAAGGTAGTGCATGCTTTGGTTTTGCTGCACAGTTGGTTTAGCTTCAAAGTTCAGAAGGTGAAGAGGAATAGCAACGGCCAGGGTCCTCTGGGGTAACAACCGCTACGAAGTCACGTAAGCAGTGTGGAAGGTGTTAGCTCTGCCGGGGCTCACGTTTTTAATGACGCACTGTGCCTGCTGTCAGGCGCCGTCACTATATACCTCGAGCAGTGCGAGAAAGATGTAGGTAGGTAAACAGTGAGAGCCAGTCAAGCAGCACCAAAAGAGGACCTGGACGGGTACATGGGCTGATCCAGCTATGACATCAGAGAGGCCTGAGTCAAGCTGGGCTTCGAGTGATGCCTCAGCAGAATGCACGAAGGGGGACCAGACACATCTTCCTTAATGTCCGTCAAAAAGTGTGCCTAACGCACATTATTGAGTAAATAGGATGTAGAATTTGGGACGCAGTCCTACCTGAAAATGAGCGTCAGTCACTTTCCATGACCCCGGGTGTTGCTAGGGGTCTCGTGAAATGACAGCCCTGGCATGTTCTTGCCCACAGGTACCATGACAAATGCCAAAAACACAAAAACAGCACCAAGGATACAAGAACGCACGAGAGAGGCTTATTCTCGACATTCCCATTTTCTGCTTTGTATAGGGAAGCGACGCACCCTTGTGGTGATAGCTGGCAACCCGCAATTGAGCAGGCATTATTAGTATACAGGAGGCTATGCTCCATGACATCTATCCAAGCAATTCAGTCCTGAAGAGCTTGGCAAACACCATCTTCTGGTATCCCGGTCTTGACAAATACATTTACGACCATGTAAGAAGGTGCAAGACATGTGCCCAGTCCAGTTAAATGCCTCTGGTGCAGGTTCGAGTCAGCTGGTTGGATACCAAGCAACGGTGAACGCTGCTTATATTATGCCTCACTGCTGGAGAGTTACCTAATACTGATCATGGTCCACTCACACACAAAGCGGATAAAAACATCGGCCTAGACCACAGTGGAAGCCCAGTGCGATATGTTTGGTCGATTTGGACAGCCGAGGACTGTGGTGTTTGACAACGGACCCCAGATTAATAGTACTGTTTTCAAACAGTTTTTACAACGCTCATGTACAGCACCCCACGACCTATTTGTATCACCCGCGGTTCATCGGGTTAGCCGAGCATGCGATATGTTGAGTCAAGAGGGGCATTCACGAGGTTCAGCCTCGCAGCCTTGGAACCAGGCTTTTAAGCACTTCCCACGATTGTTGAAGTTCTACTGCTGCAGAACCTCAGCAAAAAATAGGAAGCACTCCTCTGAACTGTTATTCGGCTACCGCATCTGATCAAAAACTGATTTTTGTCTATATGCATTTGGACTCATCCCGCACGAGAGAGGCAACCATCATTTTGGTGTGGGGCAGACTGTGTGGGCGCGCAGTTTCAGCTTAACGTGGATTCCTGAAGTTGTCTGCTCACTTGATGGTATACGAATGACAACAGTCGGCACCCAAAGAGGATAGCACCAACAGCATGCGGATCAGCACTGGACACGGCTTCCTCACAAGTGGACCGGCCTGCCGGTAGTAATTTTTTGACTGGAGAGTCAACAATGCTGGTGGTTCTGGTGGTTCAACGATCAGGCTGCTCATTGGCAGCAGGAGACATCCAAAAGGGTCGGTAGAGCGGCCAGAGTGATGGGGTACCCTGACGGGAGACGAGTAGTAGCCGGGGTTCACAGTCAGCGCTGACCCTGCCGGCAACAAAGCAGAGGTGATTGACTTTAAGGTTTATGTTTAATTAATTATAGAGCAGAACGTCAGAACCGAAAAACAAGAACAGCAAAAGAGGCGCGAGCTTCCGCTCATAATAGCACAATTAGTGTTCGTGACGACGCAACAAACCAGTAAAAAGCCAATTATTACAGTCTCCTTTCCTTATTTATTTTTTCAACAAAACCTCAAGAAAGACATTAAGGGGGACATGATTGACTTCTGAAATATCCCCAGAACACTTCGAAATGGGCGAAATATGACCCATGATCTCCGTAAATGATAATCACACGCGTGTATTTTCAGCAGTTGGCTATTATTTTGTTCCCACCGACGGATTCTGGCGAATGCTCGTCCCTCTCAACTACCAGGCGGTATTGGGAAATGGTTTTATTCATTTTAAAATTGCTTTTCTTGCGTTTACAGACGAAAGACTCCTGTTTGTGAGCTGCTGTTATGAAGGAGACTATGTCTCCACAAAGAAACAGGCGCTAAAATTTCGCTTCCGTATCCCTTTAAAGCAGAACAAAAACTGCTGCTCTCCTTTGTTAATATACTTTAACTTTAGCTGGGAGACCACAATAATAAACATCAGAACACGACACTTATCTTCCAATACACACAGGCAGTTAAGTACGTCGACGAATGAAACGCGAACAAGGAGCCATGGTTTCTGACCCACGCTGAGTCACCTAGAGACGCAACACCGAAGGTTTGATGCATTGAGCAAGAGTCTAACACATCGAAGGAGGAGCCATCTTTTGCAGCTCCCATCGTTCAGGTGGTGCAGCACCTAGCGAAACCAGCACCCACTGTTCACGTTTCATTCCAGCCGGCTACAAAACGAGCGTGTTAGTAACAGTAATTAAACATGAGGAAGATACATTGTTGTCCGTCCCCCCTTTCTATATATCCTCCTCATGTTTAATTAAACACAAGCAGTCAATGAGAAATGTACTTTGAAAATCTTCATATCCATGGAAAGTTAGTAATATTTGAGATAGTTGCAGTCGGAGCAAAATGTCGGCTTAGCGACTGCTGTTGAGGTCACAGGTGTTTATGATGAAAGCGTTTTCTTAGAAGAAACACAGAAAGAGAAACAATTAATTTCACAACACTGCGATTCGCCGAAAGCGTTCGTCGTGAACGGAGGAGATGCCAGCTACTTCGCGTACGGGCAGCCGTCGATGAAGCTTCGTGGCGCGTGCTGGTGCACGCTGGTTCTTCGCCGTAGGGTCTCGAGCGAGGAGGCCAATGAAGACAGCGGCCGTCTTGTAAACGCCAACTTCTCGGGAGGCCGGAGCTGGGCGGCCTTCTTGAGCGCTGACTATATTCCATTCACCCCTAAGCTGAGACTGCGATGGGAACTAGGTCCTCAATGGACCAGTCATGCTACATCCCTCTTTCGCCACGTGATCACGCTCCCGCTCATACCTACTCGCCGAGGACTGGGTGAGGTGATGAAAGGGAGGCGGCTGATTGGTTCGGCGTGCCCATAGTTCCCACTGCACTCTTAGCTTAGGGTGAATGGAGTAATGAAGTATAGGGCGGCATGTCTTATTGCAACGAAATTTCATAAAGTCCTAAACAGGGTACAGCAGAGCGACCGGCCAGAGGGAGACGATCAGACGGTTTGAAAGGCTACGTCTGGCAGGGCAGACTGGTAAACTGAACGAGCACGAGCGTTGGAACACTGTGAAGAACTTCAGAAGCTTATATACTTCCCTAACAAAACTGAACGAGCACGAGTGAAAAAACGTCGTGAAAAACCGCAGGGGCTCTTTTTGTGCCCAGGAAAGAGTTAAACAATCGAGAGAACTGGATGGGCCGGCAGGCTCGGCCGACGCATCGAAACGTAGTAGCGGCCGACGCACCAAAATGTAGTGGTAGCTGACGCACCGAAATGTAGCAATTCTCTGGTGGAGAGGCGACGATGTTGGTGGTTTGATGATCAGGCTGCTACTTGGCAGCAGGAGACATCCAGGAAGGGCCGGTAGAGCGGCAGGGCTATGGGGCGCCCTGACGGGTGACGAGGCAGAGGTGATTGACTTTTGGGTTTAGCTTTAATGAATAATAGATCGAACATCAACACTGAAGAACATGAACAAGTACGAGAACGGCAAAAAGGCGCGAGCTTCCGCTCATAATAGCACAATTAGTGTCCGTGACGACACAACAAACCAGTAAAAGCCAATTATTACATTATCCTTTCCTTATTTATGTTTTCAACAAAACCTCAAGAAAGACATTAAGGGGGTACATGATTGATTCTCAAATGTCCCCGGAACACTTGAGCTAGCGCTTGAAACAGCACAAATAGAGCCCGTGATGACGCAACAATCTAGTAAAAGCCAATTACTACACTGCCACTGAACTGCAACCAGCTACTGAATAGGAAAGTTGACGCACCACGGACGTACAGCCGGGAGGTCACAACCAAGACGGGTGCAGCTCAGAAATTCAACCAGTCCGAGATTGAGGAAAAGAGTTCGGGCGACACAGTCACATTCCTCTAAGCATGTTTACCCTGCCGATCCTCGGTATACAACTAGCGATTTTCTTTTAAAATAATCTTTACAATAAAATGAGGCAAAAAGAATATCTTTGCCTTTTTTCGGCAAACACTCACGTCGTTCGTTGTTACGATGCCCACAGCTGCCCACAGCTGTCGAAAGCCAGTGTTGCTGCTCGCGCTGACAAAATGTTTATTTCGCCAATTTACGCGAATTGCACAACAGATGTGATCTTGCCGGATCTTAAAGGAACACGAAAGCTAAGGAAGAACATAATTTATAGTCTTTCTGTAGTTATCTGAGTTAGTAATATCATTTACGACGGCCTGCACGTGAATATCGGATTCGAAAATGACCACTCCCGTCGTCACCTGCAGAAAAGTGGTCGTTCCACAGCGGTTTGTGGTCGTTACTTTGCCCAAAGGCCAGTCACTCGCCCTTTGGGGTAGTCAAAGCCTCCAAAACGCCATTTTGACTACACAGGGTAGTCATTTTTCTTAGAGTGTGACTTTAGCTGAACTGAAGTATAGGCGCCAAGTCGTTATTAGTTGCGCTCATTCCACGTGCCTTCAAGAGTTTGCTTGCCTTTTCCCGCGCAAAACGTCCTTTTTTAGAAGAACCCCAACGCCCACGCCCTTTGTTCCAGTGTCAAAAAACGTTGTCGCAAAAAAACAACAACAACGCTGCAGATGTCAATTTATAAATAAAAATCAACGCAAAAGTAACGAGTCACATGTCATCGGTAACGGTAAAGGTAACGCGTTACTTTTATTTAACGTAACGCAGGTCTGTAACCCGTTCCTTTCTTTCTTTCTTTTTGCAATCAACAAATAACATATTACGTTACTTTTTTTAATGCATTAACTGCCCATGAAGCGAGCCGACGTCATCAGCTTTGAAGCCGCGCCAAACGTCACCTAAACTCCTTTCTGCAAGTTAAACCGAGATCGGATGGCTCCAGCTTTGAAGCCGCGCAAAAAACCTAGCCAAAGGGCCACTAGTTTCCGCGCTCCCAATAGCGCGCAGTGAAGCCGAAATCTGGTGGATTTCGGCTTCGGTCCCATTGGCTAGCGTGCGTCATAGTTTCAAGGAGCGAGGCTCCAACTGGCCACTGCGCGTCAGTTTCAACGACCGCCACCCCATGACGCTGCGTGTCCGCGCCGACAGACGCCGGTATTACGAAGCGTCTGGCCGCCGAGCGAGGCAGCGGCTCCACGCCCAAGGTCAGCGCGGCGAGGAGAGCGCGCGCTCGGTTGTTGACGCAAGTACGCCGCAGACGAAATAAGGGAACGGAAGAACGACATGCATGTTTCGCATTCACAACTCATAAGAAGTACATTTGACATGCTTAGGTATACCTTGAGCCTTTTTTTTTTCGGAAACGCCTACAGCATATTTAAGACACTCAAACAATCCCTCTGCGAAACCGTTTCACTGGCTATAGGCCTAAATCCGGATTATCGTACGTGGTCTACACTGATGCCTCGACGGTGGCAGCTGGCGCTTCCTCAGCCCAAATAGCCGAAAATGGCTCCTATACACGAACTCATCTCTGTGACTCACGGCGCGGTGGTGGCGCGCCGGTCGCACTTCCGGTCTGGGGCTGTGGGCAGAAGTCCCCATGCCAGACGTGTATTCCTGCGTTGTTTTGAAAGGAACCAGACAAAAACCTGCCTTCTCGTCAAAACGCCGCGACTGGGGCCGTACCAAAAGTGTCGAGAAAGGTTTGAAGGTCAGTTTTCACGTGCTCGGTTCGTCCGAGAATCTGGATATGTGCCGTGAAAAGGGAAAAGCAGACGCCGTCGGACAACGATTGCTTGGGCGGGAAGCACTTCGGGTTGAATTCACGGATACTTGTGGTCATCAGATTTATTTGTTTTGTTCCAACATGAACGCCAGAAAGCCGTCAAGTTGTGCGGACCACCAGCGGACTACGTTCAGTGCGTCTTCAAGTTCGAACGGCCGCCTGATCGTTCAAACTGTCGTCTGCTCTTTCAAACGTTTCTGCTTGTCGTCTGCTCTCTTAGACGACGCCGGCCCGTAGACCAAAAGTTGGCCCGGTCCTTCCGATTAGAAGTAAGAGCAGGCCTCAAAAGACTTAAATTTGAAGGTTGGTAAGCAGGCTCGTCGTAAACAGTAGATACAAGGAGATGTTGATTATTGTTACCAGCGGCCATCACCGACTTGTTATGCCTGATTCACTTGGTCCGATTCTGCTTGCGATTTTCAGTATCGACGTCGACCATCTCAGCTACAGTTCACGCTTTTGCAGCCCGAGCGACGTCGCGACTGAAAATTGCGAGCGAAATCTCATCAGGTGAATCAGGCTTTAGCGTACATTCTGCGGCGTCCACGCGGAATGAATCGCCGCATGTCAGATTATTCACGCGAAGTTTTGCGGTGTAACGAGCCTCGTTAATTTCGCTGACGCCACTCATGTAGTCAGACATTGCCAGGAAGACGTAGAATCAACAATTCGAATGCGATAAAGGGCAAGGGGACTCACACTGACGCCGACAACATCGCATTTCAATGGTTTGTTTATGGGCGACGGCGAGCTTGTTGCCCACACCCCCATCGCGCATGCGCGGCGCCGGTGGCGTCCGCTAGGGGCGCTCCGGGCGCTCCGGTTTGTTTGTAAACATGAGTTGGTGTATATGCCGATGGCTTTCGCAAGCCAACGGTACACGCCGACACAAACACGGCGGGCCACAATCGAGCGGGAAGCATTTGGGGTGATTTGCTGAATAAAAAACTTTGAGACTTGCGTCTTCAGCATTCAAGTCACCGTTTTTACCGACCATGACCCGCTCTCGTGTCTTGCAGGCAGCGTGCCCCAGGGAGCGAAACTAACACGTTGGGCACTACCGCTACAACGTTACAACGTAGCAATCCAGCACCGCAAAGTCATTGACCATACGAACGCGGATTCGTTGTGTCGGCTCCCCAAACGATTGCTGGAAGGGACCGTCAGGTCGAGCGCCATAGCTGCTGCTCAAGGTTGTGGGTGGCCTCGGGGACCACACGGCGAGAGTCAGGGTTCTCAAGCGGCGGGATGAACTCTTGATCGACCCCGTAAGTGTGATCTCACTCGCTCCAAACAATCCATTGCTAGGTGCGTTGGTATGGACGAATACATGAGACTCGATTTCGCTCCGAAAGAACGATCGGTCAAAAATCGGACGTTGGATCTTAACGTCTAAAATGAAGAGGGATAGGGAGCCTAGATTTCACAGTTAGCACGACAAAAGATTGCCGAGAATCGGCTGTTCTTCAAATATTTGCGACGACAACTTCCGGTCCTCGAGACGTCTCGAGATGCCTGCTGCAGACGACAAACGCATGACGAACGCTCACGGAATGACTAAAGTATGCCTGGTAGCGAGACGTAGTCCCCTGCCGCCTCACCCGTGGCAGACGCACCGTTACAGAATGGCCTGGCAGGCTCAAGAACTGCTATGGCCATAGACCCACAGCGGGAGCAGATGATACACAACCAACTTCCGCTTTCGCAAGCCCTCCTCAAAAGTACCCACCTGTGGTTAACACTTACCACCCCAAATTCGAAGGATACTATGTGAACAGGTCGGTGGCATCATTTATGTCAGAAGTCCAAGACTTCCGAGCAGCTTCGGGAATCGATGATGAGGCAGTTCTCAGTGCGGGCACAATCAGTCGCACTGATAGGCAGCGCTGGGGTATGGAGTCAGAAGACAGGAAACATTTGCAGATATGCCGGACTTCCTTGGGCGTTTCAGAGCAATTTTTTGTTTTGTGTGATTCATGAACCTTAGTTTTGATCAACGAATCTTGGAAGGGAGGTGTAAGGTTTAACACGACCGCTTTTCGTTTGTTTTCGTTTGGTCGGGAATGTCTTCTCCAAGCCGTGCAAAACGCTAGCACCGGCTGGATTCAGGTGTGCCGGGTTAACTTTCCTAGCGTGCCCGCCGTACTAGCGCCATAAATCGGGGGTGTCTTGTTTACGTTTGTACACGGTACTATTGCCTGATATTACACATTCGTGTGGCAAAGAAAGCAAAACTTGAGAAGAATCAATGAATGAGAAGAGCAAAGACGTGGTGATGTCAGATTTAACGAATAGCACAAGAGAAAAAAATGATGTCGGTATCAAGCGTTGTTCTATACGTTTTGTTTCCTAAAGAGATAGCCGCGCGAATGCCGGCAATGTAAGAATTGTGTTGCCCAGCGGCAGCGTTTTTGTCTGGAGCTATAGGTGGGCAGACCTCACCCCGAGTAGCCGCAGAGAGGGTCTGTGGGGCGTCCAGAAAGTTCCCTTATTGACTCGTAAACCCTGCTATACATTTCCGTTCCCTGTACATACGGTTATTTACTGCCCATCAACAACCGACTCGACCTCAATATTATCGAAGTCATCGGCAGTCCGCGACGCCTCACGAAGAAAAGGACCACCTTTAACATGTACTAATATATTGAAGATGAAAAAAAATGGAGAGCCGCACAATTACGGACTAGGGAGGTAGATAAAGAAACCCCGGTTAAAGTACTTTCATTCGAACAGATAAGAAAGCGTTGGGTAACCTTATTAGAAAGTTGTTTCTTTTTTTAATGGTGTTGCGTCATCACTTGAAGTATTTTCAGCTTTGATTTTACGCAGCCTCATCACCCTTGGCCGCTTCCCGTTTAGATGAAGTCACGTCGGCACCGATATGCCCTTCAAATAAACTAACGAATATGCACTGCATCCACGTCCGGCCACGGCAGGAAGTATTAAGGCATCAAGGTTTTTTAGCGTAAGATACCTGACACACAGAGACGCCTAGATACGCGGCGAATCGAAATGACCCTCGATGTCTCCGTCACAACACCCAAGGTCGGAGAGACTACTCCTCGGACGTCAGACTCGAACCGCGACCGCCCGCGAGCGAGCGATCGAGGCAAGTGAGTTACACTACCGCCGCTGAGGGGAGAAGAAGCGATGGACAAAAACCAGTTTGCAAAAACAATTTTTCCTCTCGCCGCGAGTGTTGGATGCCGCGGACAAAACGGTAAAAGCGAGCGCTTCGCAGTTGGCGAAACCAGTCGCGGGGGTTGTAGTGGCGCCACGTGGGGTGCTTGTTCGCCGGTGCTACTCGGTCTGGGATCGAAGGGGGTGATCGCGCGCGAGCTTGACGAAGTGACCGCGCCTTCCCCGCACAGCACTCGCGCCGAAGACGTCCAGTAGCAGCAGCGTCGTCCGTCCCCTCCGCCCCGTCGTCGCCATGGATAGGGATCCCGTGCTGCTCACCGTGTCCAAACTGGATAATGGGACCCCGGAAGGCATCGAAAACACGGGGCTCAAGCCCCTCGAGCTCTCGCTCATGGTCAAGGATTTCTCCAGATGTGAGTACACAGGCACAGATATACTTGCGGCCTTCGTAACTGTTACGTTTCATTGTTCTTTTATCTTTTAAACAATATATTGTTAGTTTGTTTTTGTTGTAAACAGCGCTACAAGCAAGTCTGATGAATTTACATTAAAATAGAAAAGGTAGTACGCAGAAGAGGTGACGTTCTATATTTGTTTTTGATCCTAACTTGACATGGTAGGGCAGTTCGTGAGGGAGGCAAGCAAAACGAAATATTGGCTCGTGTTGTGTCTATCGGCCTCAGGATATTGAACATAATATTCCTGCTTGCATTAGAACTTTGTTCACGGTTTTTAAAGCTTAAGTTGCGGTTTTTGCTCTTCTTACCCTTGCTGCGGAACGGAACTTCTGGGCCGTAAAATTACGAAGTTTGCTAGTATGACGTTAATGCACGGGTCAATCACCGCACATGCCTAGGTAATCATGAGCACCATTTAAATCGTGAATGCTTTCGCGCGTGTGTATAAGCGAGAGTTTATAACAGGGGAGCGTTGCGAAATATTTCTTTTTTCGTGTATCTGTCTACGCATGTGCGCGTGCGCGCGTTCGGGAGTCCACTCGCTTTAGGGGGCGCTTCGGCATACTTCAGCTTTAAAGTACACGAAACTTTGCTTCAGAATGTACAGGGCTAATCACACTTGTCTATAACGCGCGAGCGTGCGGCTTTCTCCGGGGAGCTGCAAGACTGGTCGCATTCGCGGAAACTAAGCTAGTCACGTGGCGCTACATAGAAAGGCCCGCTCGAGGGGTGTCCTGCCCACTCTATCAGCTTGCGGTAAAAGTGAAGTGTTTTATGATATATTTT
The DNA here is from genome assembly GCA_037355805.1 of Ixodes ricinus. NCBI lineage: Eukaryota > Metazoa > Arthropoda > Arachnida > Ixodida > Ixodidae > Ixodes > Ixodes ricinus. Next base: position 65,286 of record JAZHYW010002434.1, on the reverse strand, counting down.
CGTTTTTTGATGACGACATCGTTTGTACGCCTTCATGCTTTAGTTTGTTTATTGTTCGAGCCGTGATGTTTGTAAAAAGCGTGCGAGCAGCCTTCCGCGTTCACCGCCAGCTGATAGAGTGGGCACTGGGCAGTACACCCTCGAGCGGGCCGTTCCATGTTGTGCCACGTCAAAACTTAGTTTCCGCGAATGCCACCAGTGTTGCCATCTTTTTTTTGCGCGCGCCGCTAAATTGAGGCCAGTAAGTCACTAAACAGTCGCTAGATTCGCCAGGAAGTCGCTAAAATATTCGCTGAATTCCAAAAGCTTATTAAACCCTTTTAAAGTAAGTGAACCTCAAATAATCATATCTTAGGTATTTTGAGAGGGTAAACTTACACTGACAAACAACTAAGACGGTTTGTATTTCTAATGTTTTATTTGGGAAACAACTAGGCGGTAAGTACGAAAGTACGAATAAGAAATGGGTGCTTGTTAATTTTAACACGGAAATAATGACTGCTTTGTCTTCAAGAACAGTTCAACGGAGCAGTCTAGAAGAAGAAGAGTTCTTCCTCGATGGTGACTGCACTGAAGTCACCTAAAACTGCCGATGTCGACGGTTCGTTGCCAGCTTTGTAGGCTTCAGCAGTGCCAATTCGCCGAACAACTTCTTCTGGAAGCTCGTAGTCGAAAGCGAAAGCCAAGAGCGCAGCCGCCGGCCAAGAGCGGCTGCGCTCTTGGCTGGCGGTAGCAACGTTTGGCGGAGAGCACGCAGGTACGTGGGCGCGGAAGAGATGGTCTGCAGTGTTGACAATGTGGACTTTTTTTTTAAGCGTGCCGCTAAATTGAGCATATATCCAAAGCAAACTCGGCTAGAGAAGGAAAAGGGTTTAGCCCCCGAGCATCTCTAAAATTGTTCAAAATAACAAGATTACGGTTGAACACCAAAGTCGCTAAAAAAAGTCGCTAGCCGCTAAATTAAAAAAATCCGTCGCTAAATGTATAAAAAATCGCTAAATCTAGCGACAAAATCGCTAAAATGGCAACACTGAATGCCACCAGTCTAGTGCTCCCGGAGAAAGCCGCACGCTCGCGCGTAATAGACAAGTCTGATTAGCACTGTACCCGTGCTTTGCCAAGGACCGAAATGTCTTCAGTTTCTTCATGCCTGACCTGGCAGATTACAGTATTTGTATAATTATAAGGTAATAAATAGTACGCAGGGTGACTGAAAATAAAATAAGCTTGCGAAAAATATAGAAAAAAATGCCTTGTGCTTTCCTTGGGCAATGACTCACCTAAGCGTTTATATACTGCTTGAAGATACAACGTGGCTGAAGCGACCATTGAACTGGGATTTCCCAAGCTGTACTTCGGATCACTATACGAGTGGCTAGAATGAAAATTCTTAATTAGTCGGCTGCCTTATTTAGCATTCCAGAGACTCCGGCATTCTCTGAAGTCACGCGCAACGCTCTTCATTAATCGCACTTCGGGCCTTATTTCAACAAGTGGTTGCATGCGCTGTTCTATTCCATTGCCCTGAATTCACCCAAGGTTCTAAGAACCACCTGGAATTAAATCCAATGACCCGAGTCTTCAGTATTCTAACTATATTTGTTATACCTTCTAGCTCGCTGGTACCCCCGCGCTTTGTGTTGTTCGAAGCTGATATTTGGTTTTGAGTCTGGTTGCTGCGATCTGTCTTTCTCTCTTCCTCTTTCTATCGCTCGCTCTTCCTCGCTCTCTTCCTCTCTCTCATTATCTCTATCACTCTTATCACTAAGCCCGGAAGTTGTTACAAATTCTGCGCATGCAAATATTCCGATTGCGAATACCGACCAAGGAAACGAGCCTGTTTTCCTAAAGCAGAATCTTGATTTTTTTCTTTTTATTTGTTGTGTTTTTGGGAAGAATAGGACACCGTCATACTTACTTTTTTTAGAATATTCTGCGCTCGTCTTTATTTTATTATATGCTTTTGTCTTCGCTTGGTTAGATAGTTCTGACATTGGTAGAGGCGGAACTATTCAATCCAAATATGTGTTGACTGAATTTTGAAACGTTCGGGGGTCGCACGTATTTATTTATTTACAATACCATCAGGGCAGTAAGGCGTTAGAGCAAGGAGTGGGTGACATATTACAATAATTTCAAATCACTTCGTGAAATCTTGTGGGGTCCTCGATGACTGCAATGTCACCAGGAAGGCCATTCCAGTCCGGAATTGCGTCTGGGACAAGGACGTTTTGGTATGCTGTGGAAAAACATGGCGGCCGGGCTATTTTTTTAGGATGATCTACTCCAGAAGATGAATAGGTTGGCGGAATGAGAAGAGTCTGATGTTGTAGTGGCGAAAATTAGACCTTATGCGAAAGGCAGAGACGAAAACCTTTCCGTCGGGTTGCAAGTAAGGGAAGAGAAAGATCTGATTTTATTTGGAAACACTAGAAAAACGTCAGTAGTCAGATTGAATGAGCCGGGCAGCACGGTTTTGGACAGCCTTAATACTGCAATACTGCCTGTTAGTGAAGAAAGGTGAGGGTGCCAAATGGAGGATGCGTGCTCAAATTTCGATCGTACTAAGGAAATGTAAAGGAGTCGCTTTAGGTTATTTGGGACACATCTGAAGTTGCGACGGATGTAACCTAGGCTTTGGTTAGCAGCAGACACTACTGAATTAATGACTGTTCCAAGAGATGTTTATAGTTCGAAGAACACCAATATACATGTATGTGTCAGTTTGTTGTAGAGAAACAGCATTAAGAGTAATAGGAAAGGAAGTTTGGAAGGTGTTTACAGGGGTTTACATTTGCTAACATTGAGGGACATCTGCGAAGTACTACCCCAGTTATTAACAGAGCCAAGGTCATCTTGTAGCGCTGCGGAATCACTGGAAGATGTTATATTACGATAAAGGAGTCATTTGCAAACAACAACATTGATGAAGATACCTGAAGTGGAAGGTCATTAATGTAAATAAGGAAGAGTAGCGGACCAAGGGCACTGTTCCTTGGAGCACGCCCAAAGTAACTGGGGCCAAGTCAGATGAAGAGTCGTTAGCATAAACAAACTGGTTACGTTGCGAAAGGAAAGATTTAATAATGAGAGTATGTTGATGTGAAGTTTTAATGATGAAATTTTAGTAGCAGTTGGTTATACGGCACTAGCTTTTCACAAAGTAAAAAAATACTGCATCGGTTGGAAAATCGCACTTGAGGTTAGCAAACAGGTCATGGGTTAAGCAGAGAAGCTGTGTTTTACAAAAAAAAGCTTCCACGGAAGCCGTGTTGTGCCTTGTTAAAAAAGAAAATGGAATCGGGGTGAATAGATTCTTATGGATTATGTGCTCCAGTATTTTTGAATATAGAGATATAAGATAGATAGGCCTATATCTTAAGGGAGGTAATTTATTTCCGCTCTTGTGGACCGGAATGACCTTTCCGATCCTCCAATCATCAGGAACCGCCGCTGTGTATAATGACTGCTGAAATATTTCGGTTAAAGAAAAAGGCTCGACGAGCACACTGTGCGCTGCAACATGTCATCGATGCCACAGGATGAAGACGCTTTCATGGACTTAATAATTTTAATAATAGCGTCAAAGTCAACACATATTGGATCCGTAAGAGATGTTGTAAGCAATGGTTGGTAACAACGCTAAAGGACTTGGGATGGTGAACTGAGCAGAGAACATATGTCATTAAACACTGAGGCACACTGACTCGACTCTAGTTCGTTTTTAAATTCATCTTCAAGTTTAAGTGGCGAGCGTGGATTATGGTTAACAACTTGCCAGAATTGGCCAGTTTCAAGAACGCATCGAAAGGAATGGACTGCACTGTGTTGTGAAGCTAAACACAAAAGTATTTGTTGTTTCAAATTTATTTTTGACCTTTTGCCTCAAAACCTTCAATTTAAAAAAATCAGCCGTGCCTTAGTTTTTATTTAAAGCTGCAGATGCTGTAGAAAAACGTCGGTTTTCAAACACCAGAAATAATTCGACGGCTGCTTTTAGCGTTATACCTCTTGAGAGAAAACAAATTCCAAGGATTAAGCCTATGATCGGTTCTGAAGCATTGCCAGATGTCATATTCTTTCACAGACATTTCCAGTTAATACATGAGTAATGTTCGGTGTCTTCGGAGTTTATTTTTCATCAAATTCGGAGGGTGTTTTTCAGAATATATTTTGCCGAGAATTCTGAGATTTTCGGAGTTTGTTTGATTCCCAATTCTCCGAAATTCAAAGTTTAATTACTCGGTGTTTCCTGTAAAAACAAAATAAATAAATAATATCCGCGTGTAAACGTATGCCAGATTTTAAAAAAATCTAACGCGCTTGTATCGATTAATATTTCTTAAGCTGATTTGGCTTTGGTGCCATTTGCAATGGCAATACTAATTTGTCCCACGACAAAAGTTGCACACAAGTGTTGCTTCGATGAACATCGATACCTTAAAATCAATAAGCTCCTGGAGGAAGTCGCAGGGAAGCCGAATTCATCCCATCCTATTCCATCAAGCTATCCCACGGCTGCGCGATGTGTAGTGGTTAAAGACCAATCTACAAAATAATTTACCGCATCCTCCTCGCCATCCTTCCTCTTTTTCCTCTCCCCCTGGTATCTGGACGAAGGGGAGACTCCTTTTGTTGCTGTATCTTAGGGCTGGTTAAGCCGGGATAATCTCCCGGCTTATCCGGGAGACGGGAGCTTATGCCGGCTTATCTAGCCCCAAGATGAAGCAACAAAAGGAGCCCCCCCTCCCCCACCGTCGGGGAGAGGGGTAAAGGGAAGCGTAGCGAGGAGGATTTTCCTACCTTGAGGAAAACGTTTTTGTAGGTGAGGCTTTAAGGATGTAATAGAGAAGTTTGAACTGCCCCTGTTCCCAATTTCACGCAATGTCTATGGTCCATAGTTTTCACTATTACAAAAATGCAATCTCTCCTTCCTCTAAAGCAGAAATAATATGACCCAAACAGGAAACCAAAACTAGCTCTTGTCGTGACCTGAATTTACAATGACCTGTGGTCCTGAATGGACTTTGACGTGAATAGCGGTAAGGCCCTTTCTGACAGTGGTCCGAGATTTGAACGATAATTATGGTAGCATTTTCTAGAACGATTGACCCTGCCCTAATCAAAATGTAAAATACAGTTTTTTTGTTTTTTCAGGGGGGCCGGGGGGGGGGGTGAATAGCGCATCTAACATCGGAGTTTATCGGATAAATGCGAATGGACAAAAATTTTACCGGAAAGTGTTTTTCGGAGTTTTTTGATTTACCCAAAAATACGGAACCCTGTATATAATTCAGCCTATGGGGATATACACACGTTCGTAAACTGTCCTGAAAGGAACACAATAAAAAAAACGACAATGGGTTATTTTTATTATTGGTTGCCCACTGAATTCAGCTAGTTGATGGACTTAGTGCCAACGTATTCTGAATTCATATTACTGTTTATAGAGTGAGTACTGCCTAGTAGATTCTCGCAAAACATTTATTTTTAGCCGTCACACCCCGATTAGCGGGGAACGACCACCAAAACCAGTTTGCTGAACCGAAGAGATGTATAACGTGTATTTGACGATGCCTGCCTACATGGAACTTACCATCACAAATAATTAGGCATTTGGTCGCTACCAAAACACGTTATGTCTCTAAACAAAATACACACTTTCTCGACTAGCTTTTCGAGTAGACAACTATCATATCTACATTTTAACAAAAGAAAAAAAAAATGGGTTTTTTTGAGAAATTGTATCTTAAAATTGGTACTTTTTGGTTTTTGCATAACATTAACGTAAACGTCCCGCAAAAGATATTTAATACAGCTAAATCATTCTATAATATCTATCAAGAGCGTGTTTTGGGCTCTCCATTGACATAAAATATATTGATGTAACCCAAACAGATCGCCAGTATTTAATTGTCAAATTTCGTCAACAATTGACCGAGGGGGCGTTTTTGACATTTTTACAGAAAAAAAGCAAAACGCCTAAAATTATTTTATGGTATTAGAGCCTTTTACCTGTGCCCACAGAGTGCTTGAAAAAGTTAATATAATGTGGACTGAAAATCCACGACGGGAGATCGAGCGAAACATCCGACCCACGACGGATGTGAAAAACACTGCTTTCCGCCGCGGCCTCTTTTAAAATTCGCAAGTCGAGAACAAAAAATCCGACGGACTTGCGGTTCGTGGCTACTGCGTTTTTAGAGATGACGCCATAACATATATTTTTTTCAGCGAAATTAAAAATTCGATTCTTTTTGCCTGCGCGATTTGAGATGAAACCACCCATATATATATATATATATATATATATATATATATATATATATATATATATAATAATATATAATTATAAGTCAAAGATGCGTACTGTCGGAGTTACTAATTCGAAGTTTATTACGACGTTTCGAGCGGGGACCGCTCTTCATTAGGTATATATACATACAGGCACGTATCCAGGGGGGGGGGGCGCATGGGGCCCGCCCCCCCCCTCCCCCTCCCCGAAATGTTCCATTTTGCTGGGACCTCCTCTCCCCCTCCCCCTCATACAGCATTTTGTCATGGGCGCCCCCCCCCCCCCCCCGAAACAAAATCCTGGCTACGTGCCTAGCTATATATATATATATATATATATATATATATATATATATATATATATATATATTAAAATGTTGTTTGCAGGAGCCGCAGACAAGCGGGAAACCCCTTCATTTGCTTCATTTAGATTTTTGCCGGTTTCGCAACACTTATCACGAGCTTTTTTTTTAATTCAGCGTATTAGCTACCGGTTTTAGGTGTATCTTTTTTGTAACATTTTAAGTAAAATAATTTTGTATGAAATAGAGCGAATCTCCTTTATCTTCCTTTCATTAGAAAAAGAAGCTAGATTGTAATCATTTGTTTTTTCATTTGGCGCCTTTTTGAACTTTTTTTTAAATATCACTTTTGATGAATCTTAGTCTTGCTCAAAATTGCGGTAAAATTATTCAGATCGTGGCAACCGTATTTTTCTCTCATTTTAATAAAGCCATCTGAGGGATTCCAATTAAAATATTGTGCGATTCGTGATAGTGTAAGAAAATCGCGCACGGCTTGTAAGACTTTTCGATACTTGAAAACATATATTTTTGTTCATTTTGCAAAATATTCAGCGTCTTCTGATCTGTGAATGCCATCAATCACCTTGTTAGTAGGTACGACAAAAGGCTCTTTAAACTTTTATATCATCATTGGTAGGTTTCAATTTAGTAGGTAGCCTTTTCAAAATCTCACGTGAATCATAGAGCTCATCGACGCAGGGAAATAAAATGCTGCCCCTTGTAAAAGGTGCAGACTGCGGCCTTTACCTGGCCTTTCGAAGATCTCACCTAGACACATAATTCAGTGATTTTGCTGCTATGCACCAGGTAATTTTCTTCCTAGAACCTGAATCATACAGCTCGTCGACGCAGGGAAATAAAGTGCTGCCCCTTGTAAGAGGTGCAGACTGCGGCTTTTATCGGCGAAGGCATGCGGGGTATCTCCAGAGTCCTGCGTCAGTATTCAGCTGTTGAGATGTAGCCGTGGATAATGACCCGAAAACAAGTTTTTCGAATTAAAAAAAAATTGAAGGGACGTTTTCTTTTTTCTTTTTCAAAAGCATCCTTTTTAAATAAAAACACTGACAAAAAAATTAACGGATGTGCGCGCTCTTAAGGTCATCAGTGACGCAAGTCCGCGATACGTTGGCACGCATGCTGCGCCTAAACGACCTTACCAGGTCAATAAAAATTTAAAATTAAAGTTTTAAGATTACTTGTAAAAGACGGGGCACGGTATAAAGTGGCTTCAAATAGTAGAATATTATAAACATGAATGCATTTTAAAAAACAAACTTTCTGGAATTGTCGAGGTTTACCTAATTTAGGTTGTAACGAGAAAAGTTTGAAGTAATATTGTTCTAATGATTTGTAAGTAATGTACCAACATACGCGTCAAAATCAAAATAATACTAAAATGTGAAGTTAATTTTGGTAGTCACGAACAAAGCCTTGTATGAAGGCAGATACAAAAATCAATTCTGCCTGAGTGAGGCAAAAATGCTTTTCGTATCGCGCATTGCATACGCGATTAAAAACGCACACACGAGCAAGAAAGTTTATATGCATTAATGCATTTTACGCTAACCCATTTGGGGGAGGGGGGACAATCAATACCGTAAAACATGTTCAACAAAACGTCCTTGCAGCTGTGTTGCATAACAAAATTAATTGCGCAATCATTAAAAAACAATGTCAATGAATGTTTAATCAATAATTTCGAAATGCTCAAAAAATATCGGCCCATCATTACGGCACAAAAACATGGTATTCATCAGCGAGACACAGACTACTCTCAATATACACCAAAGCATTAGGCATACGTTCAGTGTAAATCTTTTAAATTCACCACACATAATAAACATCTTTTAACGCGGGGCCTATTCTGTTTTGTTTAAGCGTGTGTTTTGTCGCGTTCTTGTATTTATGAAATGGTGACAAAAATTCAGCATGTGACCCCAAGTAGTTGAGCAATGCAGAAACCTGATCATTTAATTTTTTTTGTAACTTGTTAGGGTTTTGGTTGTCAGCGCCATCACCCTATTGGTAAAGCTTTTGTTTGTGAATTATTAGCATAAGATTGAAATAAGCAATTTGGTTTGCTTAAAGTATTTTGTGGTTTTGAAAATGTGGTAAAAGTCGTGAAAGTCGCGAAAATTATCTTGAGAGCTTTAGAAGACATGTGGCGTCCTTTCTCTATTTCTGGAGTATAAGTCATCTTTTGTAGTTTGTCCTTGTGGTGGTTCAACGTATCAAAATTCCCTAAGTTTCGAGTAAAATCGTGAGTAATAAATGTTTTTCTTGAGACACTCGCGTGTTAAATGTGTCATTCTGTGCATGCAACCGATCGATTTGATGATCGAAGCTGGAATGTGCTTTTTTTGCCAAGCCATTTTTTTTCCTTTAGATATTTGTATGGTTTTAGATGACGGTTTCTAAAAGCTGGCAAGAGAGGCCAAGTAGCGCCTTCAGTTGGGTTTTCTTCCAAGGCAGCGATATTTACCATGCCCTGTGTCTTGTTAGCGCAGGGGTTTTTCCCGGGGGGAGGGGGGAGAAAGAGGGGAAGAAGGGAGGGGGAAAGGGGGAATGCCGCTTTCGATTAGAAGCCATTCGAAACACGTTTGAAGACCATTTCCTCCACTATTACGCCGCGTAGGGGGCATATCGACGCAGGACTATCCTCAACCGCGAACGCCTTTTCGTGAGTGCGTGCCAGCGGTGGCGAAGGATGTTTTCCAGCCAGCTGGAAAATGTGCGGACGCTCGGTGCACCTGAACGCGGACCAGTGTGTCGTTGTTTTCTGGTACCGAGAAATGATGTCGCACTACTCTATCTCTATCATGACAATCTAGGGCGACCTCGCGCGAGACTCCCGGGACCTAAATGGCAGTTGCAATTTACCACAACGCAGATTGACAGAGACACAGAAAGAAAGTGAGAGGATAGGGAGAGGGCGACGAAGCAAAAATCGTCGCCCCATAGCTTACTGGTAGCTGGGTTCCCGTGTTTTGGTGTTTATTTTCCTTCAAGCTCGATGCATGTTCTTTTTTTTAATTTTTGTTTTCCGCCGATTCGGCGTTTTTTGTGGGTGTTTAATTTCGGTGCCAAAGAACGAAATTTTGTAGGGGTAGTGCGACGATTTTAGTGTTAAAAGAATCGGCAGTTTGTATTTTTTATATTGTTTATCCAAGCACAAACGACCAAAAACGCGTGAACCTTGCCCCGAAAAACTGCTATTCCGGTGCGTAATCGCAAAGAAGAAAACGAAATCTTCACCGATCTGCAGCCGCTTGTGGTGGCTAACGGAACTGATCTGTGACGTACTCTGGGGGGATGCGCAGAAGTGAACAAAACCTGTCCCCCTCCGCTGCTACACTCGCCGTCAGCCCCCTAAGCGAACCGTCTTTTGTGTCGATCACTCGCCGCGTCCTTCGACGATGCGAATCCTTTAAAAGTCGATAATCGCATAGGAAGAGGCTGGGGTCTCTGAAGATAAAACCCAGGGGGAAACCACGTGATCCCCCAGAGTACGTCACTCGAAGGGCGACGTGGAGAGTTGAGGCACTTTGACCTTCGATTCGTTTCATTTGTTTACACAAAAACTAGCGCTCGCAAGAAAATACTGTTTTCTGTTTTTCGTTCCATGAATGACACAGATGAATTTCCGCAGTTAATTGGTCAAAGTCTGAAAATCGTTGCACCGTCCCTTTAAGTCTTAGAAAGCATGAGCAGAAGCATGGGACTCCTCGACCCTGAGGGAAGATACGCATGACCCGAACACTTCAAAAATGTCCCGGTAGCAACAAGAAAAGGAAACTACAGATGAAGGGTGAGGCTCCCTAAGAAAGAAGTATACTCGTGGACGGTTCAGTGCGGGTTGTGTAGTAGAATAGATAAATGGGCTAGTTGGTACATCACTGTTTATTCGGCGCTTTCCATTCAGTGCGGGTTGTGCTCTGAGTCAACAAAAAATAAAACTACAAATTGAATAGTGTTTTTTTTTCTAATGAAGTTTTGTTTCATTGTTTTTTTTATATTCAAGGGCAGCTCCATTGTACGACTTTTCGGTTTTCTTCGATTTTTATAAAGCCCGCTCGAGAGTTACTTTTCGGCGTTTATCTATATACTCTGAAAACACCTAACCCTACTCATAACGTTTTATAAAATTGTACTGTGTTATGCGCAAATGTTCTCTCTCTGTGTCTTTTTTTTTTTTTTAGACTGCTTAGGCAGATTTTGTGTTCGTTAGAACGTAGCAACCGCATCGTGGCCTATTTATCACTACTGAGGTTCAAAGCTCAGCTGGTGAAGCAGTGGACGACAAAGTCGGACGAAGTCGAGGGGACTGATTTCATTGAGATGACTGCGAACCATACATACGTCCCCCTATATTTGGCTTGACATAAGCCCGCTAACTTTGGTCGGGGAGGCATCGCCCGCCATAATAAGACAAATTTATAAATTATCAAAATCAATAATTAGACTTCAATAAATATAGCTTATTAAGAGAGGAATGTAGGCTTTCTTCCGCTGCCAAATCTGTCTCCTGACTTTATCCCCGTGATTAAGATGCATTTAATTTCTTCTGGAAGAATGCAAGCCTTATGACAAGACTGAGTCTGTCTCGCCATATTGAACACAAAATGTTATTGATATCAGCCGAAATCTTTGATAAAGAACCTTCAAAAAGCACCGTCACGAAGAAACGTCACGAAAGAGTGTTACTAAGGACCGTTACATCAATCTCCTCGCTATATTTAGCGGGAAAAATGACATCACGTGACCGTGTCATGTGGCTTCAAGCTACTTGACGTCAATATTACAGCTAAATTTAGCGGGGAAATTGACATCACGTGACCACCTCATGCCACGTGGCGTCAGTTTCTGCGAGGTGGTAGTTTGCGCTAAACACATTTCGTGCTCCCCGGTCTTTGTCAGCATGATCAATCGTGTATAAATTTTTATAACATCGATTTCTTCCTCCTTTTTGACGTATCATAACATTCTACTGAATAAATCGTGCAGCGTACCTGAAATAAACGAAATCTTAAATTAACGAAGGGCATCCATGCCGCGTTCGTGAACAAATCTGAAGTCGGTATGCTATCCTTAATGCGGAAGGGACTCAGTTATGATGTGTGCAGATGTGCCGAGTTTGTTCACTTCGGTAGCTGTTCAAGTTACGTGTGCTTTTAGCTAAGGTAACCATTTTTAAGTGCACTTCTACGCGTAAAAAAGGTGTCCACCTAGTGCCACTCCTATTTCATATAAGTAATTTCATCAGTCGATGAGTTTACGAGTATTCGCAACTCCAGCGCGCCGCTCGCCATCCCGCGGACCAGCGGAGAACTAGAGGAACGTGGACGGCAGTGGTGGCGGCGGCGCGGAAAAAGGTGGCAGGGACCGTCGGCCTTGATGCGTAAAGCCGTTTTAACGAAAAAGTGAGCACGTTAAAATAGGAATTCTTGTGCTCCACCTCGTAACAGCGTTGCACGAAGGACCGGGATGTCTAATTTCATTAGGGACTGTTCGTATGTCGGATACGCTGCGGATTGCTGGTCTTCTGCACGACCGCCAGCTCGATCTGTGCTCAACGTGACAGCAAACGCTCCCACTAAAAGTGTAGAGCTCTAGTGTACGGTCTACGAAAAGTCTATTCTTTGCCCTAAGTAGGAGAACACTGGTCGCGCAACGATATACCGCATTGCGATGTATTGCACATCTTTTTCGTGCGACGTAAGGGGATGAAGGGGAGATTGGGAAAAAGACAAAGTTGGGTGTGCGCCGTGGCATATACCGTATATCACTGTCTCGTCGGGGGAGGGGAATAGGAGAAAACGGGTTAAAAGTTATGGAGGGAAGGTCATAACATACAACGCGGAAGGCGATCACTATAGTCACCGGCAGTTTAAGAAACGCAGGGCGTAGTGAATCCCAGGAATCTTCGCGGCCAATGAGATTGCTTTCTTTAGTCGATAAGACAGCCAAAGAACACATCATGAATCAAGGAGCGTAACCAAAATAACTTGCGTTTTCAGTCACTTGAATGGCGCGTTCACACGGGAAGCGGATCCGCAACCGCGAAGCGGATACGCGCGTTCTCAACTGCAAAGCGGCAAGGATCGAGCGGTTGGGGTGTGTATTTGCCAACCGCTTCGGGACGGATTTCTCCCAACTGCTTTCGCGAGCGGCAGCCAATCGCAACGCGACGCTGACGTGACGTCGGTGGCTTTCGAAACAAGACTGCATCTGCTACTGGTGAGGCGTCCAAGATGCCGTGCTCCTAACGTTGCAGCAGAGAAGCCAACGTGGATACGTGATGTTCACGTCCGTCCCTTGAATCCGCCGCGAAAATAATTGACTTGTAATCTTAACTGGCTTCGCACCGGTGATTTTGTTCGGGTAGGCTAGTTCGCTTATTATCATTCGGGGTGCCAAAGCTCGCCGCTGCCTTGCTAATCTTTGCCTGTAGAACATCAGCCGTTAATGACTAAGGCAATCGCGTGAACTACTAAAAGCTTTCGACGCCGTGCATGACCATCGTGCCTGAAGGCCGATAGAGACGTCGTGAGCCTAACTGCGTAGCCAACACAACCGCGGAGCTGGTAGGGTACCTGCGCTAGCTAGACGCGTAACATTTCTACCGCGAAAAGGATTAAAGGGAACCTACTTAAGAAATCAAGTGTACGTACCAGACGATGCATAGGTAGTCCGTACGGTGTTTATTTGAGATTATTGTCAAACAAACAGCAGACTCGATCGACGTGCGAGTGACGAGAGGAGAGTCCGCCACCAACGAAGCCACGACCGGCTAGCACCGATCACGTTCTCCGCACCACGGTCGGGTCCGCTTCGAAGAAAGGGTCGGGGGCATCATATTTTGAGTCAGCAAAGAGCTCCTAGCTCGGTTTTCCTCGTGTGCGAAGTCGAGGGAATCGCAGGTGGGTTTTGCGGGTCCATGTCTTTTTCGCTGCCTGAACTCGTGATGCGTGCGAACAACATGAAGAAAAACCTTCAGTACCAAAATAGCTAAATTGTGGTTTTGGATCGTGAATTAAACTAGATTTTGGATTGAAAAACAAGGTTGCCAAACTCGAGTTTCAAAAGATGACGCGTATTCGCAGAGAAACCACCAACTGCGTCTTGATGTGTCTGAAGAAGGTCGCTCGCGAGCCGCATCCGCAAACGCTGATCAAATGCCAGTGTTAATGCGCCATAACACCCTCCAGTGCTATAGCATGCTGCGTAAGGCATAAAAGAGGTGGACGCCATTTTTCCACTGAGACTTCAGCACCAATGAGGTGCGAGACCACTTGCCCCATTTATTGGTTGAGATATTTAAAGGAAGGTCAATGATTGGTGCTCCGGGTGCAACGCGGAGAAGCACAGGTGCAGACACTTTATAGAGTGTACGGTTTGCATGCCGCAGACTGTTGTAGCATGTACTGTACGTTGATTTTCCGTGTCGAATATTATGCTAATTCCGCCGAAAAGTGAAAGGCCGATGCTCGAAATCAAATCCGCGGAGGCACTCAACGCTTTTTGGACACTTTGCGAAGAGTGACTGGGATATTGTTAACTTCGTAAAATAAAGTTTTCTTTGTTTATGTCTTTACAGTCAAGATGCTCTTGAAGGAATTCCGATAATAAGACATAATTATCCGAGACAAGTTTTACACGTTCCCTCATTGCAGTATAGTAGACCTTGCTATCATCTTGCAGATACACTTTAAACACATCTGTCGCGTTTTTTGTTGTTGTGTTTTAAAATTTTAAAACTTTTCAAGTAACATTTTGCTGTACGCAGTTGCACAACATCGCCTCGCTTCGCCGTTTTCACTCGTCAGAAAACGTGGCGAAATTATCTGATGCAGAATCTACGGAATGCGTCGAGTGTATCGGAGCTTCGGTCTTGACGGCCTCGTGGAATCGAGTTCGCCAGGCATGAAGGGTATGTTTTGCAGCAGCAAAGTCCGAAGCAGGAAAACTGTCATCGGTCGGAAGGCACGTGTGTTTGTTTCGACGGCCTCCCTGGATTCGAGAGATGCTTGAGTGGTTGCGTGAGCTGCTTAGACAATCATTTAGATGTTACGTGCCGACAGAACTGACAACGTTTTTGTAGCTAGCTGCTACAAAACGGTGCAGCCAAGTCGTGTAGAGTCGGTTTAAAGTTGCTGTTCTAGCGATATCGAAAAAGTAAACCCAAAAGGGTTGATTGTGCCGTGAAGTCAGCTACTCAGGCGGATTATGTGGCGTTTTGTTAATTATTGACGAGTAATACATTTGTGAATTAATTTTGCGTTCCTAGCGTCTGTTTGGCAGGATTGAATGTTACGCTTATATAGGGTACGCGTGAAAAGCCCATTTGCAGCATGCGAAAATTCCTTTTTTTTTTTCTTTTTTAAGACTGATGTGACGCATCTTATGCTTTCCGAGGTGTTCGAGCACCTGTCAGAAGTCTCAAATTCAATAGCTTAGGTGACCTGTCCTTTAAACTAGCCCGTGTCTGTAGCCATGAAACATGCCAGACACATGAAGTCGATCACATTACGCACGTTGGAAATTATTAACGGTAAAGAATCCTGCTGTAAACGATAAAAAGCGCCTGCAGGTTAACTTCTCCACACAGGACATGGAGCGCCAAACACAAGGATCAGCTACGATCCAGGGGCGCGTCCAAGGAATGTCAAATTATCAATCGTAAATTGGCGCGGAAACCCGAAGTGCGCAGGAACAACGACGTCGACGTTTCTGGACACATTTGCTTTGCGCAAATGGCTGTTTCGTAGGTAAAGAGTTTTTGGGCACAATATGCTCGGAGCCCTTGCCAAACAGTAGGGGTTGACTTCTCAGGTGCTCGGCGGCAATGTGGGTGAGACGTATTTTATGGTGTACTGAAGTAAACGGCTCGTAGCGGCTCGCTCAAAATGTCTATAATTACGAACAGGACAATTGCGTGCGTCTGCGAACAACGTCGGTTTGACGGACTACTTACGTGCAAGATGACTTTAATTAGAATTAATGCTCGTGTACCGACCAACTTTCTTGGGCTCGTATCTGCAGCTAGCGCCATGCGTGGCTTCCGAAATTATTTATCATTCGAGTAACAAGTAATGGTGACAGACACTCGGGGAACGTGTGCAACGCTAATGCATGTTCAATGCTTATTAATAGAAGAATAAGGCAGTAAAGTCTTTGGAAAGCATTTGTCTGCATTAAGATCATAAATACGAAACAATGCCTTTTATTGAGAATCCGCGAGACATCGCCAGTGAATCAGCCTGTCGAAATTTGCTGAAAAATATTAAAATCATCTGATGGGCTAGTTGGCTATACATCTTCTTTTTGCGCTAATTTTAACCAACATGTTGACAAATATATCCGGACGAAAGTCCAACTAGCCATCTTCACCTAAAAAAGCGGAACTTCTTATTTTCTTTTTACTCAACAATCACAGAAAAGTTTTTATTAACTTTCAATTTTTTTATATGTCACAACAAAATATATTAGATATCACAAAGCGTAAGTCTACGTTTACAAACGTTTCATTTTTATAGATAGTTGCATGCCCAGCCCATGCTAAGCAAGTAACTCAGCCAATCACGAACGAACGGTGTTAAAGGCATGAAACCCAATTCGAATCTGCTAGACAAACGCTCAATTATGCCACCAAACGGTCCAGAAAAAGAACTAGTGAAAGCCGGGTGCCCCCGAGCTGCGTGGCCTTTGCTCTGTACAGTTCTACCTGAGGAGCGCGGAACGTTCAAGGCAAAAATGTATAGTCTTAGGCTTTCAGTGATATGTCTTTCGCGCACGCGCTTGTCCAGTACAAGAGTAGTGATAGGTTGCACAATACATACGATTCGTTAAATTTAAACCCACTTTTCGCGAAACAGTATTGGTATCGGGAACTCACGCGGACACTGTAAAGCAATCGCGTACCTGGAGCGGGATTGGGCTTTCAAGAACGATTTGATAAATCTTCTTGTTGCTTCATAGTCATTGGAAAATCTTTCTGAAATATTAAAGCACCAGTGTAGCTAAAAGAGAGTAAAGGGAACTTGAAAGAGAACATTCCGGAAGCCTAGGAAGGCACTCATCATTTTTTTGTTTTAAATACTCAATCCTGAAGAAGCTGTCTTCTAGCATAAGGTTCTGCATTTTTTAGCGAATGGCCAAGTAGACCTATTCAAGAAATCTCTAGGTCTCCTAGCGAAGTATCGGTTGCCCCTCTGAAGCTCCCACGGGGATTCCAAGTTTCAAGGGTAATGCGGCTTCGCAGTTCATGTTGTGTACGTTCGAGATTAGTGAGGAAAATTAATCAACAATGAGTCTTGCGTCCCTTCGGAGAACATTCGCGACGGCTATTTTTTGCCCCCGGGCCATGGCGTCAGACCGTCTCACGACCTTGCAGGTACCGACCTTCGACGTTGTGAAAACGACCGACAAGGAAGCGATTAACCGAGGCGCGAGATTGTACGCGCCGTCGTACACTACGCGGATTCATGAAACCCCAGCCCTCAGATTTTGGTCGGCCTTCTGTGCAGAACAAATGACCACTTACTTTGGAGATCCCTAGACGATCGTCAAGAGAGATCTTTTGCGACTGTAGTGTAATGAAGTTTGGAGGTCTCAGGACAGAGGAAAGGTAGTTTCCGCAGAGCTGCAAAGTTTATACCTTGCAAAGGAAAGAATGAAGGGGACGCAGAAGGGGAAAAAACAACTATAATAATTGTGACAGAGTGGGCGAAGGTTGAGAGTACAGTCATGTCTCGTTAATATGCACCCCTTTTATATAGACACCCCACTAATTGGGACAAGAGTTTCGGGGACAAACGGGGTAGAAACATTTTTTTTGTCTCGTTATTGTGGCGACTCACATGATGGACAATCTTGGGAGCGCAGGTGTTCCCATTAACGAGACACGACTGTATAAGAATAAAAGCTGAACACAAATATACACCGACTCATGTTTACACAGCAAACCGGAGCGCCCCTAGAGGGTCGCCACCTAGCGCCGCGCAATAACGAGACAAAAATAAAAAAGTTTGTGTATAGACACAGAAACATGCGCGCTCATCTCACGCGCACCCAGACACGCGTTCCTTCTCTCTCTCTCTCTCTCTCTCTCTCTCTCTCTCTCTCTCTCTATTTTTGATTTTGTTCGTGTTTACATACGCCCTTAAACAGGCACAAGAGAGTGCACAAACACATACTTCACAAAAGCACGGACACAGAAACAAGCAGATGTACCGGTACACTTTTGCCTCTGACAAGGTAAGGAACGCAGTGCGCCACCAGCCGGCGGCATTGTTGTTCAACTCGGTCAGGACGTGAGGGACTGAAAAGAAGAGACTGAGACATCGGGCAGACCATGGTTGAAGCGCAGTATGTTCGCGTTTAATACGTTGGCGTTGGTAACACAGTCGTAGCTTGTGCCTGGCCTGGACTGGAGTATTTCGATCACGTTACGGTGGCCAGAGCGCGCCTCTGAACTATCAGAGGCGCGCACTGGCCAGCGGGGCAGAAACAATCGAATTGGGGCGAGGGCCTACGAGGAAAGCTCATTTCCATATTCGCCCTAAACTCTCGCCAAACATCTTAAAATGATTCTCAGCTTTTCCAGCGTTTTAAGAAATACAGCAGATAGCCAGCTGGCACCTGCGCTCCTAGCCAGAAACGTTTCTCGAAACTTTCACGAAGGATTGAGGTAACTTGTATGGTGTTAGTTCTTGATTGGTATTCAAGTGGTTGAGCATACGTTACGATCACTTGACGGTGTGTCACACAAGCAGGTTGGCTCGAACACATCTGTTGTGCAGCCTTTCTGCTGTGCAGCGCTTTCGTGGACATCTTTGCCAAATGGCGGTGATGGAGCACCAAGCGCGCGTCCTTCTGCGTCGTAACTTGCCAGCTTTCCCGGCGCATCATGGATGGCCGCAAGGCTCCCGCATTCGGGGAGCTGGCAAGGGCTATCTAAAAATTATCATAGAGGTCAGGGGCTGTGCACGTCACCGTCGATGAGAAGCAACACTACGCACTTGTGAACACAAATGAAGGAATCGTCTCCGTCCGTGTCACGTCTCCTTATTATAGAGGGTGATTACATCTGAGAAATTTACAGGAGAACAGACGCGCTTCGACTGCGTCAGACAAATACGTAAGCCTTAAGAATTTGGCACTGTATCGCAACGGCTGCATTCTGGCGTAGGCTGAGCATTTGGCAATCTGTTGCAATGTAAAAACTTGATCCGTTTTGTTTTGTTTTCTCACTTGACATTTTCAGCGTCTCGTATCCTCCAAGTTTCCAGTAAACAGCCTTACACAGAATTGCGTTAAATGTCTGTGCAGGGATTGTCATGTTGTTCTAAACTCGCGAGGCGAAGAAGCAAATGAAAGCAGCAATCTCAAACATCGTCTCCCGTCGAAGATAGCCCTTTTGCCCATTCCTTACATATGATTGTCTCAATTTTAATACATATGCATATGTATTAAAGTAGCGAGTACAAATAAAAACTCACGAAACAAATAAACACTAGCGTCAGTTATTCGTATCCCCATGACGTCTTGTTTACGTATACAGCAGTTTACACATGCAGCACACGAAATAGGACCCATCTCGGCCGATGTCAGTTGCCAACTCGTGGTGTTTGAGTAACAGTGTGTATGTCGCGCATTCTTTACAGCTTGCTTACGGGCCTATGATTTAGTATTTTTCTAGTCAATAAATACTTTAATTGCTTTGAATGTTTAGACCCTGTTTATGTTATACCCTCACAATAAGTTGCGAAATGGCAGGTCCACATCGTGCTTCCCAAAGTTATAGTGACATTCTTGACTCTTCGACTTATAGGACAGTGCATTTTTAGAAAGAAAATGGTATCGTATAAACCGTATTTCACCTTAAAGGGATTGTTCGGTAGTACTGTATAATTCAGAAAACAACTACGTTATATTGTAATTGCTTTTAGGAATATGTCCCGCACAATATCTGAATATTTTAATCCTCCGCCGCACAAGTAATTCAATTTTAAACAGAGCCCAACTGCTCAGACTTGCACCTGCAAAACACACGGCGTTTTTGTTGGCAACAGCGGAAGCTCTGACGTAACATCGTGCAAAGAGAGCCACGACAGCTCTTGACTGATGTCTCAGTAAAACAACCTCGTTTTGAGAAACACAAGATTTACTTCATTGAGGGAAGCTCAGTTCTTCGACGATGATCTTTCTGCGCACCATCAACCATGTTGCTCAAAAGCGGGAATAAGTCAACTCCCGCAATTCTGACGTTACCATGCCTGATGTGAACTCACGACACGACCAGCCATGCATACTTGCGGAAATTTAGCGTGCAGTTTAGTATTGATGTTCATAATTTACTTAACAAATATTGGGGCGCCTTTATATGAAATGAATATCACATCTTACTAGATTTATTTTGGTTCGCTCTACGTGACCAGCGCCAAAACTTTGCAACTTCCGGACATCACCAGATATCACCAAGTCACGTGGCCGCTTGTTCTGGCTGCGAGTTGAGGAAAAAAATCTAATCGCTTTTCTTGATAATTTTTTGCGACTACAATTGCAGGAGAGGAACTAAGGCATGTTGTATATTTTATAAACATCAGGGATTCATCCTAAGTGGTATTTACGCAAAGTACGAAACCTATTTGCGCCGCCTCTTTTAAAACGTCTTATCGTTGATTCTTTTTTTTCTTTTTTTTTCTTTTCGTTGCTTAGAAACGGGGGTTGTACGACCTGGCCCATTGGCGATGCGAACCCGGAGGCATCACAAACCTAATAAAAACAGTACGCTTCCTCCATTTGGCTAGAGCACAAAAATAACGCGTAAGCTTCGGTTTGACATACGGTTGACAACGAGGAAGATATTACATCCAATAAGAGGAAGCTAGTTTTTGGGCGTTTTTGAGCTTTATTCGTGACCTTGGTGGTTGGAGGCGTTGGAACGGCCCATGTCCTTGCCTTCTGAGTGAAGGCCTGTGCGCAATAACTCCTTTAAACAATGTGCTTTCAAACACATGGACAGTAGTCGCATTTCGAGAAACAAGCCTACACCTCTCTGGTGTAGGCTTGGAGGCAAACAACCTCGCTAGCTTGAAGCGAGGTTCGCCCGCAGCCTACCTGCGGGCCTTCGGGGCCGAAGAGTTATTCCGAATTTAAAGCGGCTAGGACCATTGGTCGGCGTTGCGATTGGCAGAGGCTCCGTACCGTCATGGCAATCACGCCGGACGAAACGGTTCTCTTTCGGAGCATGATCAGCTCTAGCATGATTTGGGAGTGCCATGGTTCCCGTCCTCGCAGGGACAAAGGCGTCGAGTACATTCATTAAGCGAAGCTTCACGATTTCATTTAGCTTCATTACATTTAACCAACTCCTAATCCCAGTTCTACCCACCCCTTCGCTCCCTCTTACCATATTGCGTCTTGAGTACAAAGCCGTACCATAAATTGTTAATAACGACAATGTTACGCACACTTTGGTTGAATAAAAAATGATTAGGGGAAGCTAATTGCACTTGCGGGAAGGTCATGTGAGCGTTCTGATGCACTCGATAACAAATTAAGGTCGATGGGTGTGAAATAAATGTTGGAAACTGAAAGCTTCTAGCACATACCTGTCGTCCCTGTTTATTCAATGACCTCGTTTCCCAAACGTTTTTGGTATAATCTTGCTATATGAAATTTTAACTTTAGCTCTAAGAGTTGATACCTGTGTCTGTTTTGCCCAAGAATAAACAGGTAATAATACAGAACAAAAGTCTATAAACTTTCGACTAAAGACGAAATATTATTTGTACTATATAAAATTAATTAGGAACTTCATCAAACAAAAGCCATAGAACATTCCAATCCTTTTTTATTAGATGGTTTTATCTCAATTTTTCACAGGGTGGGTTGACCGCAAAGTCAGTTAATAGTAGCAGTTTTTAAATAAAATGACCCGCCCTCCAACTGAAAACAAGGTACACAATCTTGTTTTTTTATTAATAAACCCAAAACAAAATATTCTCTTATTTTTCACTTTTACGTTGATGTAAGCATACTGCAACACACAAGTCGGGCTTTGAAAATAAAGGTTTATCAAAGCTTTATGGGGAGGCACTAAAAATTTGCATAATACTAAGGACAGATGTTCGTTGCTGAAACCGTGCGCTGCATTCAGGCGTGTGAATAAATAATATAAAATCAAAGAAATTAGAACGGGAAAAGAGACCCGCAAGACGAACGGTTTGTCAACGATAGAAAAGCACGTCCTTCATTTTGTGGGAATATAAACATGTTTCAGAATGAAGAGGTTTCCGAAGGGAATGGAGTAAGTATGCTTATCACTCAGTTATGCGATATGCGGATCATCTATATCCCATAATTCAATCAATAAAAAAAATCAAAGCGCGTGCCTTTACATATTGGATTCGGAAAAGGCATGTTACATCGACACGCCCGCGTACGATTTTTTTTTCATAATGTTTGCTTTTTTTTTGCGACCCTTGCGTCTGGCACAAGAGGCACTCTGGCGCTCCACCACGCTTTTCACAAGCGCTCCAATTTTAAATTTATCAGCCGATTTAAGGGCTTTTCTAATCTGGCTCAACAAAATTCTAATTGAAACCACATGTTTTGTTGCAAGGAAAAGAAAGATAATTGTACAAAGCTAATTAAATACTCAATAATAGAAAGCGCTATTTGCCTCCTTAATTGGCACATTAGCGGTGACTGCGCCCAAATCATTTTTTTCTGCGTTTGGCAGAAAAATGTTAGCATACATTCGGTGAAACACCCGGAATATGCAGGAGCTTATGAGAGCTTTGTAGTTTATTTTGTGTACTTTTAGAAATTTTTTAGCTACCAGTTTAGGAAAGCAGCTCTATACAACTGGGATAAGGGGAACAGGAGGTCGCGAAATAGTTTAGCACCATACCACCATTATCGATTCCAAACGCTTCATTCATAAAGCACAGAGAGAGCTTAGGACTCACCTACGAAGTAAACTGAAAGTGCGGTGACGTGCCGAAAACACTTATAGCACATTACTGCACATCACTTGCCGCACAAACAGCAAACTCCAAAAAGTCTATCTGCATATTAGACAGACAAAAAAAATTATCAGAGCTTGACAGCAAGCTTGGCGTTTAAATTACTTCATTTCGGATCCCACTGGCAGTTCTATTAGTTCCTTGAATATTTTCGTTGTTGTTGCGTTAACTTTAAGTGTAGACTTCGGCTGGTCGTGTCCCTACTTAAGGACGTCTTGCTGCAATGAAAACTTTTAGCGGTTTTTCAAGTTTGTGTGTACCATTTTCCTTTTCTTCTTGCACCAGGCACTTTCTCTTTAGTTTGCTTGCAAATTTTTGATGAGAAGTTGTACCAGCATTTTAATACACTGGCTTCCTTTCGTCTAGCACGCTGTCTGGCTGGCCCTGCGGAACATAATATTTTTTTAGAGAGTGGGAGAAGAATTATAGAACGAAAATATGAGACACCGAACAATAGAACGTATCTCTGCCGGCAATTGTGAAGAAAAATCTACAAAAAAGAAAATTAATCTCGAATTTTGTGTGCTTTTTAATTATAAACACGATAAGAAAC
Source organism: Ixodes ricinus (assembly GCA_037355805.1). Lineage (NCBI taxonomy): Eukaryota > Metazoa > Arthropoda > Arachnida > Ixodida > Ixodidae > Ixodes > Ixodes ricinus. The sequence goes on along the minus strand of JAZHYW010002434.1, from coordinate 42,100 downwards.
CCTGGTCGCGCAAGCAAGCTGCTGGATACGCACATGATTATTTAGTTTACACACTAAATTATTATTTGGTTCTGAATTGGGCACTCTATTTCATTCGCATCTGCAGACTGCATACGTGTGAACTTAAATATATTCAGAAATATATTTTTATGTATTCATTTTTCTTTGTCTAAAAAAACACACCCGCAGCTAAAGCCATATTAACGCAAATTTCACGATTTGTATTTAATTGCCGGACATTATTTTATTAGTTTGTCTCGTGAACTATGCTTTTGCAATCAACCTACAGAGAAACTATCTACATGTACAGAAATGCCGTATATGGCCACATACAGTCATATGAAGAATTAAGCATTTTATATGGTCATGTTACGATTTACGATTACATTCGTCTAGATGTCTAGCATGTGCATGTGAGCCTATACAGCATACATCTTCTATAAGATATCTTGGCCTATTCTTTGACAGTGACCTAACCTGGAACACTCATCTTGCTCATGTGTGTAAGAAAATTCGTGCAGTGTCTTGTTTGCTATACAACACGAGATATTTTATGCCACTATCCGTTCGGAAAAATTGTTGTACATGCTCTTGTCTACAGTGCGCTCCGTTACTGTATTACCGTGTATGGTCATTGTGCTCTGCGTTGGCAAATTAGAATTAATTCGATTCTGCGTTCTTTGTTAAAAAACATTTCCTATGATTTATGCCTTGGTGAGGACATTGACGTGTTTGAAGCACTGAATTTGCCTGATTTTAACTCGCTGTTGATGGAAACTGTTGTTCATAGCCATTTTTGGGATAGTGAATTTAAAGTTCCATATGTACCTTCTCGTATTCTTAAACCCAAAGAGGCGTTACCGGATACCTCGATGTTCGGCAAGATTCGGAAAAGAGCTCGGAGTTACTATGTACTGCCAGCATTTATGAACAAACTACCTTTCTAGCATTCTAAATTTAAGAACAAAAAACAAGCTCAAGAAATCCCTGAGAAATTTTAGTTCTTAAAGTGCCCACTAGTTTGCTTTGTTATTCTAATTTTTGTGTGGATTTTAATTTACATGTTTCCTTTTCCAAACGGCATGGTTTCACTGACGGTAAGACGCTGCCAGTCAAGCCCAATGTGGCTTAGAGCAGGTCTGACTTAACATACGTTTTGTTCATTTTCAATGAAATTATTATTATTATTATTATGTGGCATTTCTGCGAATACTGATGTAAGATAGCGCAGTCGCAAAGATGGAAAGGATAATGGGACTGGACAGAGCGCTAACTTAAACCGCATTTCCGCGGTATGAGCGGCTTAACCGTGCACTTGTCCAGGACTTTCTACTTGCTCTATTATAATCAGTATCTGGTTCCCTAGTGTTAAGATTTTGAAAGTTATAACGATAATAAATAATAATACGCTCTACTGCCGTACATGACACCCAAGCGGATCTTTTAACAGGAAATCCTTACGTAATTCTGGAATTCAACTATAGCCTTTCAGCGGGCAGCGGCGTCTCTATACCAGCCCCTCGAGCATAAAAGATTCAAATTGTTTCTCGGTCACATGATGGTTGAGCGTACCAGCGTTGCATTAAAGAGCGCGAATCATCTTATTTTAAAGTAAATAGTTTCCGGAAAGCACCGTGCTTTGCCCCAGTGTCGACCTACAGATCTAATGTGAAATAATCAGCAGGAGTTTCAGGAAAGAAAACTTTGTAACTTCAGGTAGGTTGTTTCTTTGGTGTTTTTACATCCGGCGCAATCCCAGCAATCTTGTTTTTCTCTCTCTCTCTCACTTTATTTAGTTGTGGTGATTTGCTCAGCATTTCGCACATATCACTTTAAAAGCCAACGAGCCGCCCAGAAAAAGAAAACTCTTCCTCCATTCTTCCTTTCTATTAGAGAAAGGAGACCCTCCTCCTTTCTGGGGGTAGTAAGTCAGAGACCCGCCCCTGTTCGTAGAGGAGAAGAGTGCGAAAGAAATAAACTGGGAACCGGTTTTCTTCCCGGAAGAAGACGATTCCGTGGGTATGACTTTAACTATAAAACTAGAGTGTCATTTTCAAAATATAATTGGGGCCTTGCTGGCACCGAGGCAAAGCACCGGCCTATGGTTCCCCAGTTAGCGGGTTCAAATCCCGATTTAGGTTTCTGGTATATGATGGGGGCTTATTGCGGGGAAGGCGCCGTGTAACCAAGATTTCGAGTGCATTGCAAAAGATCCGAGAAGAGCCCCTTGTGGTCAAAATTAATCCCCAGTCCTGGCACATCCCTGCCTCTGCTGGCAACCGTCAAAGAATTTGACTAGAAAAAAACAAATTCGGGAGTTACACCTGCCAAGCGAACGAAGGTCATCCGGCGCGCTCCAGTGCAGGCTGGGAAATGCCAAAGTCCCTTCGTTTGTTTGGCCCGTATAACTCCCAAATTTTAAGACTGTAAATCCACTGGTGGGTCCTTAAATTTAAGAATATGCTTTAAGCCAAACCGTTTTTTAATATTTGACTGAAGTCACCTATCTTAAAAGAATGAGACATCTATTTCTTGGAGTTGTTTCGGTCCGATTTTTTCTCGTGTATTTATGCATACCTGATTATGCTAAACCTTCTCACGTGATGTCGTGATCATTTGATTAAAAATAATGAGAAAGCTGAAGATGATATTACTTTCAAGGGAATACAATTATCAATTTATCTTAAATATTAGGAACCAAGGAACATTAGATCCCAAAGTATGAGCTCTTAGTATACTCTTTGTGGAGAACATGCTAAAATAACGAAATTTTGAAAAACGAAAGCACGAGCATATAGTAAAAACTGCTAGATGCCATGTTAGGAAAGCTATGGGTGCACTTACCGTCGTTAGGGTTCAAGACACCGAATGGATCATGACGGTAAATTTTCTTTAGAACGCTTTTAAGAGGTAAATTTAAACGTGAATCTAACCATTTAATAATGACATTTCGAATTTCTTCTTCAGAATGCACCATTGCGCTTCAAAATACGTTTATAAATAAATAGTTTCTTTCTGTGGGCTCATTAACAGCAAAGGCCTTGCAAATAATGCGAACAAGGGCTAGAGATACAGTAATCCATAGTAGAACAAGCTTATTAGGAAAGAAACTACCTCTATGTTATTTCTTTGTTTAATATTCGAAAATCAATGAAGAATTGGCGCTGTTTTTTTTTTTCTAAGCATTTTATTTATTCAAAAAGTTATACGTATTTTTATTTAGTTATACGTATTTTTATTTAGAAGTTATACATATATTTCAAGCGTACCATCGAATATTGCATATGAATTATTGACTTATTGTTGTGGATTAATGCTTCCCGATACTCAAGCTTATGTCAATAAATAAATCCCCATGATTTCAGCGTAAATTAATTCCCGTTCCTTCGTTCATTTTGTTTATTTTTGTACTCACCTACTTTATTGGTACCGAAGGTTAACGCTATAATTTAGCCGATCAACATTTTTTTTTCACGCTTGACCTTGTTTTTAGATGAATACAGTACCACGTGACAAGGAGCCAGTTCTGAAAAGGGGTTTCTTGGAGGCTACACAGGGGCTCACAGGAGTAAGTCGGAGCTTGGCTTCAAGTTAGCTCACATCTATGGAGTCGGGAGCAGGGTGGGAAAAGAGAGAGGTGTCTAAAGGGAGCCGACTCGCAACTGAGCAAATGTGTCGAAAGTTCGCCCTTATTTCTGAAAAATGCTGTGAGATGGCGCAGCATGACAGGAGCTCGAGGAACAGTCCTTATTCGCACACACGTTTTCAAGGTCGCGAAGCGCACAACCACGCCGAACTGCAGCCCGATACTGCTCCGCCGGGAAATGTGCAAAGCCTGAGTAGAATTTCGACCCTCTTTCTGGCGTTGTTCTGATACCTCTCTCCTCTTCCACCGTGGTCGGGAGAAAGTCAGCTAATGGTACTACTGCGCCTGGAGCGCGTCTCCAACTGGAGTGTGTATCCCGTCCTGAAAAATGGTCCCTCGATTTTTTCCCTTATCACGTCATAAAAGTATCATCGGTGTTGTCTGTCGCTATACTGGTGGAGGCACAGCAGTGGAGGTGGACGCGGCAGAAGCCTGCACTGCTGCAGGACGCTCTGCAGCAAGGCATTCGGGGGAAACCAAAGCAGACGAGAGTCGGGACGCCGAGACAACGGCTAACCACGCGTTCGCTCGTCTTTTTCACCGACCTTCCTACAACCGAACTAACCACCATGATCGCGACATCCAATAGCATGACACACCGGCATTTATGACGCAATTTGTTGCCACTTCCGGACCAATTTTGATGCGTGGGCGGAATAGGACGGTAAACACGCCAGGTGAACACGCGATCCAGAGGCCGTATATACCGCTGGCTCCGACTACCGTTGCGTTTTGTTTGCAATAAAGAGGCTCCCCTTAGCAGAGTTTGTCCGGTTCATTTGCGGGTCCCTCCACGTGATCTATTGTCCACTTGATTGGGTCGGCAGCCACGTAAACGTTTATTTTCTCGAATTACAGTGATGGTGGAGGACCAGCGGTCGATAGCCAGTTCCATCGACAGCAGAAACAGCGGGAGTCGGAACTTCGAGAACATCAAGGTGGAATGGCGGAACCTCTGCTTCAAGGTCAATAAGGGCAAAGGTTTGTGAGCGAGTCTCGAAACATTTGAGCCGGGGCCACCCTGCTCTTAGATCGTACAAGTCAGTGTTCTCTGCAGACAGGATGACATAAATATGTGCTGACGCGTCTCAACCGTGTTCAAAGCACGTTTGCTTCATACACATATGGGCTTAGAACGTGTCTGCAGACAGCTTGTTATGGTGACGTCAGAACGCCGAGCTCTGGTTGGCTCTGATTGAAGGATGGTGGGTAGACATCAAAGCAAGCTTCCTTGAGGCTTACCCACTAGCCTTCACTGGGAGCCAATCATAGCTCGGCGTTCTGACGTCATCACAACCCCTCCAAAAGAAGTAGACAAACTCGCGAACCGCGTTGGCATTGTGAACGCGGCATTACCCTGTATATTTTATCGCGTCCCGATACGATTGCCAGGAGTAATTTAGGTATATGCGCCAGTGGAGTATCCGTCAGGGTTGCTTTTTTCTTTAAAAAAAACGCGTTTGCGAAGTCACGCAAGCATTATAATCATTAACGATGAAACTTAAAAACGCAGGCAAGCGGGTGGACTAAGTCTATACTGATGAACTCGAAACGTATATCGTCTCGAAACACAGCAAAGCAAAGCTGCTCGAAGCACAGCTCGATTTCACTTGCTGTACTTCGCTTATTTTCTTTGAAATATTATTATCTGACAAAAGAGTTGTGCTTTGAGGTGATATGTGCGGTTATACGCTTTCTATTTGTTCCCAGTCTCGAATTTATTAATATAGCATTGTTATCATCATCGTTAGCGTTGGGAAAAAATAATGTCGATGTTGATTCCCGCACAACTTTGCTACGGTAGGCTAGAATGGGGAGGTGTGACGATAGCGCTTGCGGAAGTGACTCAGTGATTCAGCATGCGGATATGTGGCGGGTTATAAGGGTACGGAAAGCCATCGATGATTGGATGGCTGCGCCGCCCTGCACTACAGGGAATAGATGGTAAAAGAAGAAATGGGCATCGAAGGCTTTTTTCACAAGCCCACAATAGCTACACTGCAGCCTGTCTTTATTGAATCGAGCTCAATGTGCCATGCCCAATTTCGTTATGGCTAACAAGGAAATATTGATTGTCCGGAACTTCACGATTGAGATAACGGTGAAGACATTTTATTCTTCTTTAGTGTTCACAGTGCGGCGGTGTGCCGTTGTGGCGCTGCTACGTGCATATCGATGCTAACGCTTCGTGCTGAACAGCCTTTCCATTTTCTCCCGCTGGACGAAGCGAGCGACTGACAGACTTCGCCTTCTAACCCACCATACCTTCGCGCACGTTTTTTTGTCGAGAAAAACAAAGCAAAGCGCAGCAAGTGAAATGTTCTTCAATCCCCAAAGTGATCAGTTTATACTTGCAAATATCGTTGCCGATACATGCTGACACTCAGTCCTTTATGGAGTGTACAAATGCGGCGCCGAAGGCAGTACAGTTTTGCTTCTCCACATCTACTGCAACTTCCCGTCAGCGGGAGTGGAAATCTACCAGTGGAAGATAAGGCATCAGGAGCTTTCAGCAATGCATCTTGAGGCAATGGCCTGGCCTGATCACGAGGACGCGCGTGCTTCGAAATGATTCAAATTCCTTCGTGCGTAAATTGTCGCAAGCGAGCGGACGTGCTTCGAATGTTCCTAGTTGCTTGACCTCGACCTCTCTTCTGGAAGAGTATCGCCGTCAGCGGGATTCTCGTGCGTCACCGGAACTTCCTCTAAAGACGGAGATGGTCGATCAGTTGTATTTTAGAAGCGAGGCATCGTTCACCAGTCACTCTATCTTGCGTGTCTGTCACTGATTTTATTCGAGTTAATCGGGCCAAGGAGTTCTCAGAAAAACGCGCTAGAAGCAACAGAAGCTACCCCTGAGTGCGCACTGCACCGCCTTGCACTCGGGACACCAATAGTTAGTTTTTCTTGTATGAATCTAACCACTGAGATTGGAGACCAGTAAATTATGCTCCGCTGGTCATGCAGTCTCAGTGGCAAAATTAATCAGCCCCTTTTTTACCACTAAGATTGCATCACGCGCGCGCAAACCTGGCATTGTCTGCCTGAAGGTGAACGAGAAATAGTTTAGAGCGAAGGTTTTGGCAAGGAGGAAAGCCGAGTACAATGATTTGCGTTACTTTCAGTGTAGACATGCTTAAGACTAAACAGTTGCGTATCAGGGCAGCTTTTATAGGGAAACTTCAGAGAGAGTGGAGGACCCCTTTGTTGATAGACGGGTAGAAGGAAAACTAGGCGAACCCGCATACTGCGTGACTTCTCAGGAGCATTGAAATATTTGACCCGAAAGCCGACAGTTCGTCTTGCATGGGGGAGTGCGCGATAAAAAAACAGATTGTGTCGTTGGAAACATATTCAGGTTGCCAATTGTGTTTGCTTTAGGGCATTTATCGATCGTGCGCTCGAATTAAAATAAGCTGAAGTGTCGCAATGCTGGAACGGTGAGGTAAAACCGGTTTGTAGATCTGTTTACTTTGAGTAGTACGCGTACGAAATTGCACTTGGCAGAAGACTGAAGGGCTTCAGCTGAGACAGCATGTAAAATTCACGACGACCTTTCTCGCCACCGAAGGCACGTGTGAAGCATCTTAATGATTAATAAGGCTTGTTCACATTGAAGGGGCCCTGCAATCATATTTAAGCGTCTACCTTTTTTGCGGTTTCCACGTCTCTTGAAGTTCGGGCAAGCCAGCGGGCACCGAGAGAGTAACCAAATATCACTGCGTCATATTTTAACCGGACGACGCGGAAACCTCCTCCACCGACGAGGGCGACCCGCGGTACTGAAAGCAAGCAAAATGTGACGTCTTTGGTCCTGGGCTTACTACTGGTGAGAGCCGCTAAAAGCTTTTTTTTAGTCGAAATACAAAATATAAGTGGCGCGAACCGCTTCAATTATTTATAAAAGTAGTTTTTGATCAGTATTTTAGATCAGAAAAGAAACGAATGCAGTTTATAAAGTACGGAAACAAGAAATGACCCGTCTACATACCCGCCACCAAGCGGTGGAAAAGGCGGCGCATACTAGAAAGGAGTAGTGGGATCAAGCGCCGACACGGAAAGGTCCCGGATGTACGCGGCGGCGCTGCGGTCGTATGGATAGCAGGATCAGACCGGCTCCGAGCGTTCCGAAGGCCTTCGGCGTGAAGCTTTGCCTTGCGGTTTGGCTGTTTCGCGGTATGGCAGCGCGAAGTGGCTCCCATTCTGAACTGATCTTGACCCCGTGTTTGGTGTCGTATGTGGCCAATGAAGTATCATGCCGAATTAGTGTTTAATCGCGCAGCAAATGCAATGAGAGCCGCTCTGGCTGCCCGCTGCATACAGCCTATCCAGAACATGCTTTAGTGGCGCCCTCTCGCGCCGTCGACACGAAGTGCGGCAGCCATGAGCGCTCGCGATGATCCCACTACTCCTCCTCTAGTTCACGGCCAGTCAGGCAACCAAGGACGTCATGAGGGAGGTTATTTTTTGCTTGTTTTTGTAGTTTTAATTTGCCCATAACTTTTAAAATAAAGCGAATTTCTAGAAAAGAAAAGTTCCACTGAAGTTTCTACGTTCAGTGCGCTCAGGTTCGGTGCGAATTAAAAACCAGTAAAAAAGTCCTTGCAGGGCCCCTTTAATTATTATCCAAACCCTAAAATAACGTGATTAGGATGCGGATAAATGATCTGATTTATTGATAGAAAAAGATGGCAATGCTACCTGATCTTGATTTAACTGCCTTCGGCATGGTTATTACTTACTGCTTTACTAACGGTTACTTTTTTTTAGTTTTGGCATAAAAATCTAGAGAAGGCTCGATTCCATTATACTGTGCACCTTAAAATCAGAAGCACGTATTTAGAGTAGGAACATTAGACATTTTTCTCCTAACCGACGTAAATAAATTCTCTCACTAAATCCGCGTTGGCGCGACTACGCCAACGCGCAGTTGCAAACTGGGCACTGGGCGAGAGCAGGAACCATATTTGCGTTACGTAAAGCGATTGCTCATGCGCCATGCCGACAGCAGCAGCCCCACCGCAGTGACATGACATCAAAGCCGCGCGTTGGTCTATAGATCAACGAGGTAGAGGGCTTTAGAGCGATAAACTGGCAGCTGAAAGTGACCCCCACCCGGCCGCCGCCATGTTGCACATTTTTTACCACTAGACACGTGACCTTATATATAGTTTTACGCCCACATTTTAACGAAGTACCGCGCACAAATAATTGAATATTGATCTTTAGTAACAGTACCGATGGGAAAAGTTGCATCTCGTTTGTTTTATGTCCAAAATGTACTTTTCCGATAAAAACATGGGCAGGTTCGCAATGCCTCCGCAAGATGCCGTCAGCCGCGGTGCTGTATATTGGGGTTTTATCGGAGGTAGACACGGATTTCTGGGGCTGACAGTATTGAAAAAATGGGTTCCGTTTTTTACAGCGATCGCAATATAAATCTCGGCTCAGTTTTGTGTAAAAGCCTCAGGATTTGGTACGGTCACGTGTCTAGTATTCAAAATTGTACAACATGGCGACAGGCAGGAGGGGGTCCCATTTGCCTGGGGAACGGGATACCAGTTTATTACTCTAAGCCCTCGTTAGTCTATATATACTGCATCTTTACTGTACTCGAAACACCTTTATTCAGTGTAGCAAATGAGAAGGACGAGTCGTGTCGCCCTCCAATAGGCATGTCGTCCTATATAGTGGCAGAAGGACGTCAAGACCCTTTTGCGACTGAGACCCCATTACCATTAGACCATAGTTCCGATCCTTTTTTTGTTCTGATTGCTTAAACCGATAAAGGGAAGCTAAATAATGGTGCTTTGAGTGCTCCGTGTGGCAGTTTGCACTCAAGGACATTTCAAAGTTTAGTACAGCTTTTTGCTTAGAAAGAAACGACACATTCGAGGCTAGAGCAGCGCGCCCGGTTGATGTACAGACAAAGCCCGAAATCCCCTGGTTTATTGCGCTTTCTCTTTTGCATAAGGCCGGGGCTGTTAATTTTGTTCGACTTTTAGGATTTTTTTAACGAGTCTATCTTATTCTGCTCGTAATTTTCTCCGAAGATATACAGTCTCGATCCATGCGGAGGTGAACAGGCGATCGTAGACTGCTCCGCACTGGCAGCGTGATAAAGCGGCGGCCGTGGTAGTGTGTGCGTTTCGCGAACCAAGCGTGGAAAGTTCCGAGATAAGCCACGCAAGCCGCCACTGCCGCCGCTTGACGACGCTGCCAGCACTGAGCTGTAGGTGGTCGTGTGTTCGCTTTCGTATGAATTGCGTCCGGACACGTGGGCATCCAGTTCATATAGTGGTCGGTCATGGCCGTTTGCTAAACACGTTCCACGTTGTACCTTATTACTGAGGTCGGATTGCGACTCTGTTGTGATACCATCGGCGCTAGTAAGTGAGCATTTTTATTAGTTCATTCGAATCCGCAGCCTTGACTGGAGGCTACGTGTAGGGATGGAGGAAAGAATGGGGGAAATAATGTACTAACATAGCGGGGAGTCTTAAGAACGCCAACAGTTCGCTCGTTTTCTGTTGACGCATCACAGATAAAACAACAATGACGCTATCTTGTGTGTAAATTTGTTCACGTACTTGCACTGCGATTGAAGATACTGTAGAAATCCGCCGCAGCTGCGCCAAGAATTTTTGCACCGTTGCCTTTCCCAGTAATATTTTTGAGCTAAACAGAGATCATCCGATTATCATTATGTATTTTGATATCTTCGTATCGGAAGCTCTAACGCTCAACATTGACTCCGTCAACACAATTGTGCAACGGCCATTTTTTCTACACTAGAAGTCTCCCGCGTCACAGCTTTCCATGGGAATTGTGGTCTGTCCCATCCCTCGGCCGTTATTCAATTACAATTTCTAAGTGAGAGCAAAAAGTTAAGGAAGTAAACTGTTTCTCTTTACCTGCACCACCACACGGTATAACGGTTACATCCAATTTAAAATAATGAGGGCCCTAATTGACCAAAAGTTTTCTTTAGTTATTAAAGCCATTCAAAAAGAAAAACAGTTGTACAGGGTAATTGGGAGAAAAGAAAACGAGGTTATTTTTCTGCGCAACATTAAACTGAGCGAGCCGCCTTGGTGACCCGATTCCAGGTGGCGGGTTCGAATCCCGGTCGAAATGCCCGCAGTCACACGAGGGCTTATGGCGGAAAAGGCGCCGTGTAGCCGGGCTTTCGGTTGCACGTCAAAAGATCCCCAGGAGGTTGAAATTAATCCTTCGTCTTCCGCTGGGGCTTGCCAGATGCCCGTCATTGGTTCGGCACGTATAATTTGGCTTTAATAAACTGAGCGGTACCGAAGGCTGCCCAAATGTAGCGCTGGTAGTTGGAACCGGAAGTCAGTTTCATAATGTCCGGTTATTTCACCAAACACTTGCGAGAGATTTTCCTAAATATTCAGAGAGAGTAATGGCCTTTGTTATCTGAAAGGGCCCAATTTTGACTGAACATTTCCGAAAATTGCCTATAACACTTAAATCAGTTGACTGTGAGTTTCGAGAGTTCGAGCCTCACCTCTAGTGCTATGTTTGAGTGGAATCTAAGTGTTCGTCAATGAGTAGTTTACTTTCGTGGTGAGAAAGCATCATTTTGTTTTCCCCAGACATCGAGCAGTATATACAGTCTAATGAAGTGAATCATAACCGTTCTTTAGTTTTCAGGGAGCGTGAAAAGACAGGGCAACCGAAGACATTCTTGTCGTCTTTCGATTTTATTGAAGGTTCATATTGCCTAACCTCTTGTCTCCAAGGTCCTGCTAAAATAGAATAGAGTATAGCTGCTCCCTTCCGCGAAACCAACAGCAATGAGGCTGGACTGAACGACGCGTCAAATGTGAAGCGTCCGCATTGGGCCTTAAATACTGGAAGTATATTTTTTTTATTAACGTATACCTCGTCCTACTAGTTCTAGTTGTGTGAAACGCATTCACCAAATTGAAAAGCTGGAGCAGAAAATAAAAATCAAAATGTTTTAAATCGCGATTCATATGATTTAAATCACATCAATTTTACAATGCTGATTTATATAAAGCTTTGCCCGCAGGAATAATCCCATATATATATATATATATATATATATATATATATATATATATATATATATATATATATATATATATATATATATATATATATATATATATATATATATATATATATATATTAGCGTGTGTGTGTGACAAAAGAAAAAATAAACAAAAGCTTTTTCTGCAATGTTTTGATTTGCTGAATTATTACAGCAATGGAGCTGTTTCACTGCCCAAAAAATCGGGCTGGTTCTGTCGTAGTACGGTGGGGTTTACTTTAATAATAGTAAGTTCTTAAGGAAATTTTACCTTGTAATTTACTTGGCAGTCAATTTGTCTTCCACATTACTGATATCAGTCACTGGGTCGACTGAAAAATCGATCTGCCATGTCTAAAAATGTAGTATAAAAAACGCTTTCTTACAATAGTATAAATATGATTTAAATCAAATAAATTTGATTTATATTACTTTTTTTCAAAAACAATCACGATTTTTATTTACCCTGAAAGCAAGTGAAGGCGCGCGCGTACGATTTCCCAGTTGCCAAACCTAAAAGACACAAATCGACCTTGAGACCCTTCTTGCACCATTTCTTCTTCAATCGCAAACGACCGTCCGTATGTTAATGGAGAGCTTACGCGTCGCTCTAACCGATGAACTACATAGATGGTGCAATTTTTGCCTCGTCCTTATCTTTGTTTCTTTCCACGAACTCTCGCTGTCGAAAAGCCGTTTCCCGGAGACAGTCCTTCAAAACTCATCGGCACTGCTGATTTCTCTTCTTCATCCTATCCGCAGCAAATGGCGCAACTGAGTTGCAAGTACGCGCACACACAGAAATGTCCTTGCACACCTGCTTTATTGCAAATTACTTGGAAATCAAATAACTTCCCGGTGAAACGTTGTATAGCTTCCCAATCCTTCTAAGGGTCAGAAAATATGTTAATTCCATAAACTTAAGAAATGTCTGACTCCTAACCGGTTCAACTAACGAAACATACAGTCAGCATAGTGCTTTAAGGGCCATGTGGCCTTTTTGCCAAAAAGTGAACGCATATTTGCCACGAAGACAAATCATGCATTGGCCATTTTCATAGGTTAACCGTTAACTGATTACGGGATGGTTTGTATTTCAAATAAATCGTGCTGTAGAGTAAAAGCAGGAACTTCTCACAGTGCACTCGTGACCAAAGCGCTGTGCATTAGAGTATATACGGCGTGGCTTTACTTAGGTTTTTTAAAGTTAATTTTATATTAGGAAAAAAAACACAGTAGCTAGAACTTCTTTTTATTCAGACGCATTGAGGTACAACGAATAGGCAACCAAGTCAGCATTCTATTTAGCTTAGTAACAAAAGGTTATCCTATGGAGTAATTCATAACCTTATCCTATAAAGTAATTCATAAACACTTGTTCACACACCTGCGGCTGCTCACGACCGAGTGCGTTACAACCTCTTGTGACCTAGCTTACGACCAGATAACACAGTGGCGCCATCTATCGGGGAACCGTGGAACACTCGCCATCTTCGTACATTTTCTATTTTTTCGAAACATCATTCTTTTACTCTTGAATTGAAAAATATTTTTAGCAATGTTACAGACGAAAATCTGTCATGGTGGTATACGTGCGTTTGATCTCGCAAACACCGCAAAACCTTCGCTCTAGTGAAATTCAGTTACAGGGGCCACTCATAGATGGCGCCAGCGTATGTATGTATTTTCTCCTCGTAAGGTATCACAAGAGGTTGTAATGCAGTCGGTCACAAGCAGTCGCGAGTGCAGGAACCCGCCTTAGAAAGAGAAAAGGACCCCTTTTTACATTTTGTTTCTCGCTTTGTGCTTTTGCGAATTGGAGTTAAACGTTTTGTATTCCTCGCCTCGCCAGGTTCGTGCGGCAACGTTAAGAGCGAAGACATGCGGCTGCAGCTCAGCAAAAGGCATTGTTTGCACGAGCACTTTCACGAGGAAAGCAGAGCACTTTCTCTCAATGCACGTGCCGCCTTCATGCCTTTCACAACACTTCACTTCACGAAACCCTTGAGGTGGAATAAAACACGCCAACTAAAATGATAAAATAATTGTCAAAGCAAAAGATGCGCATTTGTGTGCCCTTGCATTAAAACAAAAAGGTAGAAACAAAAACCAGAATCTTGTAAATGACCGCTCTGCGGTCATAAAGGGCGGAAGGATGGAACCTGGTGCACTTACGCCGCATTCAGACTCGCAGTTGAACCGCATTCGCAAAGCGGTTGCGAACGCGGTTGCTTAAAGAAGTGGTACAAATTCACGCACATTTGATGATAAAATCGAGCGTGTCCGCTTCGTGGTTGTGATTCAAACGCCAGTGCGAGTTCGGCATTAGAAAGGGCTTTAAAGAACGGGAATGACGAATTGTAATTTGTTGGAAGACAATGGCATCTTGCAGTTTATTTTGCTGTGTTATGTTATTTCCGTTCTAACACCTGCACCGTCACGCCAATCAGCACCTTACAAAGAATGTCGCTATGGTAATAGGCAGGTAGAGCGCAATCGATCAATATAGGCTGTCCCAGCGAGACCTTTCGCTGTAAAACGAGCCGGACAAATCGGCGCCTTCTGCAAAAGATCAAACGTTCACGGAATGTGCACTGAATAGGTCATTTTTTCGTCGTGATATTTCAAAACCTAGTTCTCTTTATGTAAACAAAATAATTAGCAAAAAGTTGGTCAAAATCAAGGTTTGGGCGCGTTCGCAGACGTCCGAGTTAGCGAATCTATTATCTTGTGGCGCCATCACGCGATGGGCGCAACCAGCAGATGAGCCACTTTGCTCTCTGCTCACTGCACCTATCGGCAGATGGCGCCACAAAGAAATCGCATCGCTAACAAGTTCGTTTGCAAACGCGTCCAACTTTGATGTGGGCAGGCTTTTTGCACTAATTTTTCTTGCATGAAGAGAACTGTGCCTTGAAATTGTGCACAGTAAAACTTTCCTGCTCAGTGCACATTCGGTGAAAGTTTAAACTTTCTACGACCAGGCGCAAATTTTTCTGGCTTGTTTTACAGCGGAATTTCTGTTTGGGACAGCCTATACTTCATTTTATCATAAGCCATTACGCAGTCGAGAGCCCTAGCACATACAATCACAGACACACATACTAAAAGCGCAAGTCGCAGGGCAGTCAACGCACCTTAAGCAAACACAAGAACAAGGAAGTAAACGATGTGAAGCGTCAACCAACTGGGTCAAATCGGTGTTTTAACGCGGTGACAGCACTTGGTTGGCTTAGTCGATCATACCGTTGAATACGTACAAAAAATAACGAACACAAATTTTTTTTAACGGGTTCTAAAATTGTCGTGCTTGTGACGTTGTTCAATTAGTGCTATCGGCTCTCAGCGTCACCTTAAGTTGAGAATAGATATCCACCTAGCAAGTGCTTATCACCCATGCGAGAAATGATGTCTAGCGTCAGTATTCAGAAGAAAAGAAGTAAGGCACGCGCTCAGAACGCGTTTCAAAGCCCAGCAGATAAAGATGGCAGCGCGCAAAAGGCGATTATTGGAATGGTGTATAGACCTGTAGCTCTCAAGTTTTGAACAGCGCCCCTGGCGAGGAACATCGAACATTTGTTGGTCGCGTTTGCAGTGTGCGTAACATTGAGCCCGTTCAAACGCTCTGTTAGTGCGCGTGAACCATGGACAGACGCCGAGGGAAGCTGACAAGACGCTAGTTTACGCCCGTGGAAGGTACATGACGGGACGCCAGAACGATGCTTCACGTCAGCATTCAATGATCGCCTCTCGCGGACGCTAGCGGAGGCGCCTCTTTTGTGGTGTCGTCTTGCGAACGCTACAGCGCCCCCTGCCGAAATAATTAGGTCTATAGGAGTTTAAGTTTCGTGCTTTTCTGTAGGTTGTGGATAGCGGGCAAGTTGTTGTTGACGGCCTTTTTTGTCGCATTGAATTTACGAGAAAAAAAAGACACTATCTTGTGTTGCAAATAACATCATGAAGGCGACCTTCTAGTAGAGTATGCTGCTAAAGGGGAAATTCTCGAACTATTGTGTCGCAACGGCCATGATGGGCATAGACATTGAATGAACTCCTTCAAGATTACTTTTTTATCCTATTGTGATATCGTTTTTCCTTCCTACAGCGTTTCTTTACACCAGCGTCCTCAAAAACTCGTTTTCTGTGACGTTCGCTAGATTTTTCCACTGGGTCACCGTCAACGGGCGGAGGTGAGCCCCTTCGAGTACCAGTAGAGGGGAGAAAAGGATTAAAAGAGAGAGAGAGAGAGAGAGAGAAAGAAAGAAGGAAGCGCTTTCAGGCTAGAACAGTTGAAGTGTATGAAAGATACCGGATCGTTTCTGCCTGTAATAATCTCTTTCTGAGAAAGGAGGTGTCCTTTCCGGCGGTTAACAAATAAGGAACCTAAATCAATGTAGTAAGTTTAAAAAATATATACATTGAGGTTGATTATCTTCAGCTAGACATTAAATTCGCGTTAGTGGTTGGCGTCATGTCCCATGCCTCCTCCCAACTTTCATCGCAGTCCGTGAGTTTCATTGGGAGGAACCGGCAGAACATACATTTACAGGAATATTCATACAGATGAGAGGAGATAGAGAAATACACAAACAACCACTGGACTGCCAAACTGTTTTAATGATAAACTTCTTTTTCAACTAGTTTCTTTTTTTTTTCTGCTTCAATTGTTTCTCCACCATTGCCTATATGCCTTCTCTGTTTTATAAACATTAAAATGGCTGTAGCCTTCCAGGAATATTTTATCTTTGTTGTTTAGAGAAACTTGTGGGTAAATAACACAACTTTTATTCTTGTCCTCTATGGCAAGGACCTCCAACATCTCTCGTGCGACCTTGTTTCTGTGGCGTCCTAAGATGGTGACTTCATAGAACTCAGCCTTGTGCGTGCATTCACGATAATGGGCGGCTAGGTGTATTGTTGTTGTCGAGCTTTTAAAATTATTTTAATGTTCACGTTGTTTTTTCGTTGATCCACTGCCCCGTTTGTGTGATGTAGCAATGCTCACGTGTTAATTGAATGTTGTAGATCACTTCTTTGTCGCGACGGCGCGTATTTCGTCCTATGTTTTGTGGCGCACACATTTTTCATGTTGACACGAGCCTGGTTCACCTTGCGGCCCATCGAATATGCTTCATTATGCACCAGGCACACCACTTGCACGTCTTGTTGGCACGCAGTCTTTTTTTTTTTGTTTTTTAATTGTGGGTGATGGGTGATTTCGTGAGTATATGGGACCACCGCAAAAGGTTTTCGTGTATTTTTCTCTGTTGCGAGGTCTTGGTCAACATTTGTCTTTTTGACGGTGTGGCATAATATTTCACCCATAAAGGCCAGTACGTATTTTGGGTAGCCAGCTTCTTGAAGTTTGATTACATATGTCTCGAAGCTTCGTATGATTTCATGTACACATGATTTGTTTAGGCTGGATCACAGGGCTGTGATGGCAACTCCCTGCTTAATAATTTTGGAATGTTCAGATTTGAAGGAAAGGAAACTTTTAGTTGTTTGGGCTTACTTGGTACCTCCAATAAACGTGCCTTTCTTTGAATTCTAAAGCTAAATCAATAAATTTGATGGTTTTCTTTATGGGAAGCTCATACGTAAAGCCGAGCCATGCAACTTTGTTGGAAACTTCGCAGGATGATATTGAGACACCCTAAGGCTTGTGTGTCGATCTCCATAGTTCACAGAATTAAGAAATCGTCCACATACATGGATTGCTCTTGAGTGTTCTGTGCTCTATTGAATGGCTATTCACACGCACTGAAAAACACCTGCGAGGGTGAATACTTTTGAGCGCTACATTTTTTACAGAGCCACATACTCACCCTTCTCGCTATTGGGCCTTCTCTTGCACTGAAGGCATATGAGTGTTTATGAAACTAAGTACCACTTACCATTACTTCACCAATATAAAATAGCGCGCTATCACATCAGAGACCCATACACGTAAGATTAGTGCTCTTTGTACTCTGCGTATCTGAATTACTCTCGCGCACTCTTTCGCAATGCGGATACAAGCTTTTCTGAGGGAGTGCTCCGCCCGCCAGCCTTCGGGCCCCAGTCTGTCGTAGGGTGAGACGGAGTATAGTTCCCAATCAGTTTCGCTAAACAGAGATAGAAAATTCCTGCAAGGTTACAGCCATTCTAAATATTAATAATAGGATAATCAAATATGGTAAAGAAACAAATGAAGCAGAAGAAAAAGAAAAACTGGTCGAAGAAGTTTATCATCAAAACAGTTTGTAGTCCAGCGGTTGCTTGCGCATTTTTCTATCTCCTCTCATCAGTATGAATTTTCCTGTTGATGTATGTTCAGCTGGTTCTTTTTATGGTATAACCAACTAGCTGAGACTATCCCCGTCGTGAACTTCAACAACGCCATGTTTTCGTCTCTTTCATATTTGTTTTTCGTGGATGAATCTTCTAAGTAAAAGTATGGTGACAAAAAAAAAAGGTCAGTGAACGAAAAAAAAAAGAACTAAACATTGAAGTGTTTCAGATATCGAAAGTGGGGTCAGTCAGGAGGGATATCCTTTAGAACAAGCGATTATGTCACTCCCTGTTCGAATTTTCTAACGATGAAGATCGTCATGTTGCGGAATTTGAGCAAACTACTTCCAGAGGTTGTCGCGACAGGCGCTTTATTGTAACTGGCCTATCGTCTGTTTTACTCCTCCAGATCGCCATGTCGATTTCGATAAAAAATATATGAAGCTCCGTTTAAGCTTAACTTGGCAAAATAGGAACGCTACGGGCTCCTCGAGCCAATCAGAGAGACAGACCGAAACATCCGACGGCTTTCTACGGGAGGTGTGCACACTGAAGCTACACTGTCAGGAGCCTCGCTTCTACTTCCTCATTGGCTCGGCGGCGCTAAAGTTTCCGGAGGGGAAAAAAAAAAAAGGACGCTAGACAAGTTTTTTACGTGTTTTATTTTCTGAACCGCGCCGTCTCCAACACCATAGTAGGCCGGAACTCATTTTATAATTAAACAACCTTACGCGGGACACGGGGACGTGTTTCTGAACTGTACCTTCACGACTTCACATTTTGACCACCAGGAGCTGTGAATATTTGATTCGCTTAAAAAGGCCGGAAAGCCAACTTGCCGCCACAGCTTTCTGTGCTAGCCTCTAGGTGCCGTTGATTTCGCTGCAGTCGCCAATAGATGCACGGGGATCTCTGCAACATTGCGTTTCTATACGCTGCAAACTGCACGGACTGCGTGAAAGCCCCTTTTACTTTGAACAGAACTCTTTTCTTTTTCCCATGCGCGACACATCGTGCCCAGAAACACGACAGGAATGAGTTGAAAACACCTGGCCGTAAAACATAGCTGCAATTAGGAGTTCGTTGCCTGCTTTTCTGCTCCCAAAAGAAGGCAAAGGCATGGTGTGCTCATTGAATGGCAGCGTTTTTTGCTGCAGACAAAATGATAGACTTATCTGCGGTCACACCTAGAGCACGTTCCAAGTTCGTTTGCTTCATACAAATGTCTGCTTCCAACATGACTGCAGACACTTTTGTATGACCAATGGGATCGTAATAAAAGAAAGAAGCGCCCCTTGGAAAGTGACTGGGAGACTGTCTTTTTGTACGATGTGGTACCGCGGCCTAATAGCCATCGGAGGCACGTCCACTGCTGTGCGAGTGTCAGGAGACCTTCCAGAGTTGTGACCCTTGAAGCCCCAAGTCACGTGACACTCTCACAGCGCTGGATTGGAGGGATTGCCAGACCGCTGCGGTTCAACGTAACGTTAGATTGTAATCACTGTAAAGCGCCATCCGTTGCACTGTTTCTGAAGGGTCGCAATGTCTGTGCAGAGACCAAGACGTTGGTGAACAACATGAGCGGCGTCGCGAAGCCCGGCACCCTGACCGCCATCATGGGACCATCGGGAGCGGGAAAGACGACGCTCCTCAACCTGCTCAGCGGATTCTAGTGAGTGGCCCTTGCAGGGTGCGCATTTTTAACGACACGCATGCTACGAGTATACTATATTAGATTCACTAGAGCCACTAAAGAGACTAGCATTAAAGTATCGGCATTTCATACCGCGATTTTCTCGCGGGCGCCGCCATCCTGGTGCATAGTGCAGAGTGGGCGCGACAATCCCTTTTCAGAACTCCGTCGAGCAACATTGGAGGTCGCCATTTTTCGAACACGAAGCGTGTGCGCCGAACATTGACGCAGACCTCACTGTCCAATACACACTCGGAGTACGTGCCCAAACAATGGCGGACCCGGATATTTTTTGCACAGCAGGCTCTAGATAGCGCAAGCTTTTGACAAGGGTTTATTATGCCATCGTTAGGATTCGAAAATGCGACTTCAGCTTTAGGTACGGTGCCAGCACAGCCGTGTGTAGAAATTGGTCAGTAAGAGGAGGCATGGAATGACCCCATGTGTAACTATTAATTTTGGGTTCTAGAATTTTTTAACCGCGATTATGAAGTCGCCCTCTGAGAGCTCTGTTATTTTTGCATCTATATCACGCAGGTTTCAATATATAGAGACGTGCAACCAAAAACAAAAATAAAAACATCCGTTTAGAAGGGAAAAAAAGACAGCTTAAAGA
The DNA here is from genome assembly GCA_037355805.1 of Ixodes ricinus. Taxonomy (NCBI): domain Eukaryota; kingdom Metazoa; phylum Arthropoda; class Arachnida; order Ixodida; family Ixodidae; genus Ixodes; species Ixodes ricinus. The sequence continues at coordinate 21,795 of JAZHYW010002434.1, read as the reverse complement.
GGAAAAGCGCCAAAGGAGTGTCGATAATTGGCTAATTATTAAAGCGCTGCATGTACCCTGTCTTGCTGGCGCCGGTGTTTTTGGTGAGTTTTTTTTATTGTAGCCGTATTTACTTTTTATTACTGACTGCCTTGTAGATAGTTTCATAAGAAAGGTAGATTGGAAAATTGCTTACACATCATAGAAAACGTCGTCAAAATTCCTTACGTTCGTTATCAAGAGTTGTCATCTATTCTTGAATATATTACAAAGAATATTTATAAATTATCCGAACAAACAATTCAGAATTAAATTCGCACACACATTTTGAAAAAAAATTTTTTCTGGATTAGATTAAGACACAATTTCATAGGCAATTGGGTCTTGATTGATTCGTGAAAGATTTGCCGCATCATCCCCTGCCACTCTTCTATCCGAAAGAATCGGTTCACGTGCACGCTCATTATTGTCATCAGTCGTGGATGCGGACGGGCGTTCGGCTCCTTCTTCATAGCTGACACTTGTGACTTCTTCGCGACAAAACACATTCTCCATATTGTGCACAAAATATCGAAACCAGAGACACCCTCAGACTACAAGATACGCATCGCTGCACACTGCTCTTCCTTCGTGGAATTCATAAGCAGGGCAGCCATTGTTTTTCGCACGGCTGTCACATGTGAACTTACGTAACTCGCTCAAACCAGCGCAGCAGTGAGTATAGAGACAGCGACCTCGTACGAGAAGTGATCTTTGGCCAGCAGAAGATTTCAGAGAACCGGAGGATGGCTAATTTTTAATCACCCACGTACTAGCGTATAAAACATCCACCATCTGGCTTAAAGACATTTTCTAGGTAAAATATAATCATTGCGAGCCGTGTCAAATGTGTACTTCATAACCGTAATTCGTGTGACTAACGCCTGGGGACCATACCGGAAAAAAGGGTAGCGGGTTTTACTTCGAATTCTTAAGAATAGTGAAAGAAAAACTAAGGTGTATTTCGCAATAAAATTTCTGTAATGTCCCTTCCTCCCACCCCTTTCTCCTCCCGACCCGCGCACGCACACATATTTGTTGTGGATAGTATGCTAAGCTCGATAATACATTAGTTTCTTACTAATTTTGTAAAGATATATTTCATGCCGCAGAGTCTTGGTTAGTTTGTTCGGTGCAGCGCAGTCGTGGTTAAAACTGTCAAAAATATAACGCTTAAATAGGCAATTTAGGTTATTTATCGTTGAAGACAGGATGAACGCTTTTGATCATTACTCGTAGATGTCCCCTATTCAGAAAATGTAGTTTAAAACAAGTATCAACTGAATGTAATTTTGTTTTCTGCGGTTCCGATTTTTTTGTGTGAAATAAACAATGAAGCAATGCAGGAAACGACGTTGAATCAGTCCTGTTTCTTTTGTCCTTATGGCTATTCTCGAGTTTTCAAAAGTGCGCCTCCTTTTTATCAGAAGATTGTGAGACTCGGAATAGGTAGATTTGATGAGGTGATAGCGGTTTGTAGAACGATGGCGGCCTCACTATACCGGGTTGAATCTTCACTTTTTCCTTTTAGTTTGTTTTGATCGGTGGTCAGAGCCTGGTGAAACAGGGGCGCCCTTCTTGTTGGTCTTGAAAATCCATGGAATTATTCGGTTTGATCCCTAGTACGCTTCGTCACAATTACGTGGCAAGCCAGACGGTGTCCGCAGGAGTTCCTCCTCGTCCACCTTATTCTAAACTGGGATGTCCCAACGTGACTATCGGAATTGCCGAGAACTTGCTTTTGTTGGGATCTCAAGGTGCCAATGCGCGAGTCTTGGCGAGCATCTTCTGCACGGCACAGTAGGCACAGTATTTCTCCCGCGTAACTATCAAGAGAGTTGTCCCCATTGTGGTAGAAGTGTCCGACGTTGACAAGGACAACGGTTCATGGGCGTGTAAAAAATATGGAGAATGAGTGGCAGCTTGGCGGCTTGTGTAGTACGCGTGGTGACGTCGGGGCAGATGGCATCCCAATTATCGTAATTATCTTCTGCAATGTCATAGAAATTATGTCAGCCAATGCATCATGTAGCCACTCGGCGAGGATATTTGTTTGATGGTGGTTAGTGCTGATGTATAAACAGTACTCAAAAGGAAAAAAAGTTAATTGAGGACTTTAGCGACAAAGGGAGTACCGCGGTCGCTAATGGTGGCCTGGTGGATCCATGCCGCAGCAGAATGTATGATGTAAACCGTCGGCCATTTCGTAAACCGTAGAAGCAGAGATTGCTTCAGTTTTAGCGTATCCGATGAAATAATAAGGCAGCTGAATATTCCGCTTACCTTCCAACGATATTTTATTAGGTAACGCTCAGCTTTAGAATTTACTGCGAGCTGCCGAGACAAATTATCACAGATATTTTGCTATTGTATTTTTTCCCATGCCACTTACCACCCAAAACCTGTAAACAGGTTTTCGTCAAATCTCTAGCTGGGTCAGCTATCAAAGCCACGATGGCAATAGATTGTTCCGCGGCCGTAAATCAATCCCCTAATCGCTTTATTCCATTGCAGTGACACGGGCTACGAGGGCGAAGTGCAGATCAACGGCTACGTGCGAGACCAGCAGCTGTTCAACAAGCAGAGCTGCTACGTCATGCAGGAAGACAGACTACTGCCAGAGCTCACGGTCCAGGAGGCCATAACCATGAGCGTCGAGTTGCGCATGCCCACGCTCGACAAGGACGACAAGAGGGACAAGGTACGGTGCCATAACGCCTTCACTTCCTCCAAGAGTGTCTACAACCCAGTCCATTCGAGGCTTATCCCTTGCCCCCGTCAACGGAGAGCAGTAACGAAGCGCAATTAGCGTCAAAGGAGGCGAGGACTCTGTCTTTCAGCTGTTGTGTAATTCCGTCTCTGCGCTTTACCGAGCCGCGGCCGCCGTGGTGGTGGCGAGAAGATACATCATCAATTTAACGGCCGACGCAACCTTGACGAATGTAATTGCTGCCTCCCGGTCTCGCGGGATCTTTTTGTCGCTCTTTCCCTTTGAATACGCCGCTCTTATGATATCACTATTTTCCTTGTCATTCTTAGGCTCCAGCGCGACCTGTGGTCGCGTTGAAAAACAGTGTCATTTGTAGTGTTCTGTAACTTTTGCTAAAATAAAAAAGAAACGGCGATAATAAAAACAACAAAGACGAAACTTTTGTTAAAATGGGCCTAACATTAAAGCAACTCATCCTAACAATAATTTTAATTGTAATTGCAATTTATTTGCACAGGATATTGTGTGTACATGGCAGCGTGCGTGGCTAAGCAGAAAGGTTACAACCCTTTCGGATGTGCGCCTGCAAGCCGGCCACCGCATACATTGTACTGAGGGGAAAAAAACATAAACAAACAAGAATACAAACAAGAACACAAAACAACAGTTCACATGACGACAGTACAAGAGGATCCCGACGCCACTCGACGAGAGAAGTAAAAACCTGCTGACACAATTCATTTGTATTGCGTTAACGTATACTGTTCATGCGCCTTTTATATTTGGCAATGCGGCAAAACTATTACTTTTTTTAGGTGTGCTTACTTAAGTGAATTGAACTGAAATCAAATAAGCTTCATTTTGTTTCCATTTGGGACTGCAGGTTGACCAGTCTATTCAAGAGTGGGGTCTAGATGAATGCAGGAAAACCCGAACCAGCGCCCTCTCCGGCGGTCAGAGGAGGCGCCTCGCCATTGCTCAGGAACTTGTGAATAATCCTCCAGTCGTGTTCCTGGACGAGCCAACAAGGTCTGGTTCCCATTTGTTCCCCTTTTTCAGCGCATGCGGGAAAGCCATAAAGCGCCTATACTCCGTCTCACTCTTTAAGTTCACCCGCATCAGACGGTTACGGCGCTCGTTGTCTTTGTCGGTTTGCTATCACCGGCCTTGTTCTCCCAGTGTTATCCGTGTTACAGTCCTTTAAGGTTACCCCATTGTAGAGGGTCCGATGTTGTTTCTTTGCCTTGTGTCAAACTAGAATGGTGCGAGTGGTTAAGAGTCTTACCATTTTTTTGCAGTTTGTTTAACCCTTATATAAAGGGTTCTGTCCGCAATAGATTTTCAGCTGTGTTTGACACGTTCTCCTTCTCTTGGTGTCAAGTTTGGAATTTCCTTAGTCTAGGGTTGCTTCAGATGTACAGTAATACACTAGCTCACTTTTGGGCCCTTGCGTTCTGTTAATTGTTATGTTTTGGGATCGTTGACTTTTCCTTCTTTAAAGTCGAGCGCCAGATACTATGGTAAAAGAAAAATGGTTCTCTTAAATTGCTTTGTAGAGTTGCCCTAAGTTTGTCATAGTTTAGGGGCGCTGTGTTTAATTAAATTTTTGAGAATATATTGCTTTTTGTTGGGAACTATTTTCATGTCTTAGCTCTCGCGCTCAGCGCACGATAAATCAATAAATAAGATTTGTGGCGACACTTATCTTCGGGTATGCGTTTTCATGTGCTAAGTTGTCGTGGTTAATAAGTAAAATGTACCCCGTAGAAGGATACTCAGAAAGTTTTGATTACCATTTTGTTTATTAACTTCTTACACAGAACTAATTTTGGTTTGTTTTCTTTCTAGTGGTTTGGACAACGTTTCTAGTCTGATGTGCGTCCAGATCATGAAAGAGATGGCCGAAAATGGACACACCGTCATTTGCTCTATTCACACGCCGAGTGCGAAGATCTTTTCCCATTTCGACAAAGTACGTAGGATAAAGTCGCTCTCTTTATTGCATGTCGATGGTAAGTGACTACGTACGTGCACTGCGGGCAGCATGAACACAGTATCGACACTTCATTCCTGGGGTTAGGATTTACTGATATGACATTCTTATAAATACCAGCTTTTACCACGCAAGTTGATGACAAGCCCAGTTAGTGAAACTCCCACCCGTATTCTCGAGCAGTGAGTAACGCCTGTTTACGCGATCATTAAATGTGTTAGCGACGTTAATGACGTGAGAAGCGATAGTCGCAATACATCTATTCTCCCCCACGTGTTCATTTTAAGGCGTGACGTAGATAGTTACAGGTTAAACAGGACCTGCCGGGGGGGGGGTGACACGTTGTGTATACATGTGTCTTTGTGTTATTAAATTCTTCATTAAAACAGAAACGGTAAAAGAAATAGGTAATATTATACTTCCTTTTGAATTGTGTAGCGCTTTGTACGTTGTAAAATACGTCTGCCAGCCTATTTTTTGGGGGCGCACGTTGACAGCCAGTTAATTGATGCGGCCTACGGAGGTCAATTAATTGAATGGCAAGGTGCAGAGGTACATATTGGCTCGAAAAATAAATCAGGCCTACGATCAACAGGCATGCCAATTTGCGAGCTCACTGTCCCTGCGTCTAGCGTGATTCTCAGTCCAATCTGTATTTGATTCTGTTTTTTTGCACACTTTGTGGGTTGTAGTGTTTGAGCGTTTTGAGCGCTCTGAGGATAAGTAAACGCGTAGACGTTTTTTCAATAGTATTTGCATTTCTGCAGTGTTTAATTATTTATTATTTGATATATTAAAATATTACTTATTTTAAAAATCTAAATGCCTCATAGAGTTGCATAATTTTAAAACAAAATTAACAGAATAAGAACTCATTTGTTTTGGGATGACTTTTTGAGGGTGAAAAAATGAAACATTTTCAACTCCCTGTAATGCCGAATCAGAGCGCAGATCTTGAGGAGAAGGGAGGGTACCGGGGTGAGTGTATGCCCCTCTTCCCCTCCTCCTCTCCGGTTCCCCTTTCATTTAGAGAGAAATTTTCGCTACATTTGCCGCTAAATTCAGTGGAAAAATTCCCGCTAAATTTAGCGGGGTAATTCCCCACTCAATTTAGCGGGGAAATTTTTTGCTCAATCCTGCTGGGAGCGTTTTCCGCTAAATTTAGCAGGGAACGTTTTCCGCTAAATTTAGCGGGGAAATTTTTTGCTAAATTTAGTTCCGCTATATATGGCGGGAAATATGTTCCGCTAAATCTGGTGGGAAAGTTTTTCCGCTAAATTTGGCGGGAAAGTTTTTCCGCTAGATCGAACGGGAAATTTTTCCGCTAAATTTAGCGGACAAATTTCTCTTCTCCTCCTCCGTCGTGATCCTCGTGACGTCACTCGTGACTCTCGTGACGTCACACGTGACGTCACGAGATATCCCATAATGCCAGGCGCGGTTACGCCGACGGCGACGCCGCTTAAGCCGGAAACGGGCGCCCAAGAGCTGCGCTATAAAAGAAAGTTATGAAGGTATCAAACAAACTAATAAGAACATGCAAGAACTTATTGTATGCACTTTATATACTTCATACAATGTTCTAATGTACTTACCAGACAAATCATTTGTGGAACTGTCTTTTTTTTCATACGAAATATAAGCCATGAAACATTAATTGCTGATATGTATCGGTGTTTAAATTTTAGTTATCAAGGTTATATATTACCCCTCACCAAGTTTGTAATGTTATGTTTTGCGGCGATTTGCCTCTATATTTACGGCGATATATCCCATATATTCAGCCGTGTTTGGAGCTTTGTGTTGTCCGCCCCGTCTTTTACCCCGCCCCTGGGTCCCCATATCACTATATTTATTCGCTGAATAGATCAAAGGAAATTCATATTGACGAATCAGTGGGCTTAAATTAGATATGAAATATTCATCAATACTTCTTTCTCACCCCTTCCAAAATACGGATAGACAAAAGCGTGACCACACGTTTTTTTCATTCTTGAATTATGTACACTATATTCCGACGGTGCATGGCAAAACCACGAATGATCTCATTCTCTTTTCGGTGACCGATTCTGATCAAAATTTCTCCCAGCTATCTTTTACTCTAGTTTCACGTACATTCTACCAATTACCTGAGGCTGACTTTTCAACCTCGCGATTATATGCGAGAAGTGAGTTACTCTTCATAAAGCTGGTGACAAGCACTCCCTGAAAATTGCATGCCCATCTAACAACCTCGCTTTCCATTTGAAGTTTAGAACACATTGGTCAACGCTACATTCTTAGCTTTCTTAAAACATTCTGATTTCTGATCAACGTAGCTTAACAAAACGTTTTTCATTCAAACAGAATTATGCTCTGCACTAGAAACAAATGTCACACTTCTATTGATCGGAGGTACCAGATGGGCAGCTCCTAAAGCTTTTGACAAATTATAACAAACTTCTACTTCATAATCCAAGAAAACATAACATTGGCTCATAGCTGTATAACTGAGTGGTAACATTTTTAACGGATAGTTCTCACTTTGTGAAGTGCAATGCTATAAACTCTTCTTTAGTATTTGTTGCATCTAGAGTGCCTCTGAGTTTTAGGTTCACTCATGTTTTACTTTATATTGACGACTTGCCAAACGTGCTAATCTTTGTCACTCAGTCCATGTGCATGTAAGTAATGTGGACGTTCCCTGATTCGAACCTCTAAACTTGCTTGCAGTTGTACATGGTATCCCAAGGTCGTTGCATTTACAACGGTCACGTGGACGACCTTTTAGGGTTCCTCTCACGGCATGAGCTCCATTGCCCGAACTACCACAATCCCGCAGACTTCGGTGAGCATTTTTGTTGTCATTCTAGTGGTACACATGTATCTGCTACAGAAAGCATGATTTCAATAAAATAAAAGCTTGAGCTGTGACAGATGGAGCCAGAGATACAGATTCATTATTTATTCAACAAAGATGTTAACCATATTTTACAGTTGGTTTGCTGTATCACGAAAAGAAGGTTAAAAAACAAAACGAATTAATAAATGAAATAAAGTACATCACATAGGGAGAAACAAAAAAGAGGAAGAGGTACAAATATCTTAAGTGCATTAGGGTACTTCTTGTGGGCAGTCAAAGTGACCTTTGTATTTGAGCTATGACACAGAATTCGTTCTTATGTGCGTTTTCAAAGGTACTTTAGTGAATTGTTCGCAGCGATGCACTCGGAGCACCAATCCTTAGTCTTCAAGTTCAGCCAATGAGAGGGCGAATGGCATAAGAATTCAATGGCCGTGCAGTCTGAGTAGCGAAATGGTGTGACGCCTCTTTCCACTGAGACGGCATGACCATTTGTGTGGGATACAGCCCTACCTTCTCATTGGCTAAAATGAGTGAAGAAAGACCAAAGCTCTGTGTTTTGGGTACGTCGGGGGACGGCATACATGTGGAAACTTCAGAGAGGGACTAGCTGTATACACTGCATGACACTGTTGACACCAACACCACTCCGGAGGTCTTCCAAATTTTGCTCAGACAGGGAATTGACAAGCACCAATATATAACGCTCAAGTTTGTGCCTCGCACCACCACATGAGACTTCACCAGTTGATGTAATAACAACCTTTTAGTTAAACTATACATATATTATAGCGCTTTTTTGCACTCAAACATCCCGTACACAGAATGCATTAACGACATACATATATGCACTTTTAGGCGTCATGACAACGTGACATCAGGCGACCCTAAGGTGTGTTGTGTTTGGACCTCATGTCTTCGAGTCGTCATGTCACTCCACGTTGCGTGGTATATTCACGTGACACCGTCACGTCACATAACATCACAGCGTAAAGTCGTGGTTAGGTCGGTAAATTTAGCAGGACGTTAGCCCGCTCAATTAAGCTGAATATTAGCCTGCCAAGTTTAGCTGAGGCTAGCGCGGCACGGCAACTCTAGACAACACAAATTACCGACGCATCATATGGCTCATGGCTGAAAGGGTACAATCAGAGCAGAAGGTAGCACGCAATTTATTTTCTTCTTCTTTTTTATGTAAGTGTTTTAATGCCATTTCTTCGTTTTGCATCTCCCCTCCTCTAATGCCCTCACGGGCACTTCAGGGTATATGAAATAAATAAATAAACATAAAGTAGGGGAGAATCCACGTGCGCGGGGGAGGGGGGGGGAAACATGGATGGTTACGCTTGATCCTTATACGCTAATCTACATGATAAAAGAACTGCGCAACTTTGCTTTCGTCCTGTCTTGCCCGCCGTGCATGTGTATACATACGCACATCAACGCAGACAACGGACCTGCTACAAGCGCCGTTTCTTTCGCAGTCTCCGAGATTGCGGCGGGCGACTACAGCGACTACACTGAAGAACTTTCCAAGGAGTTCCTAATGGCGCTTCCCGTAGAAAACGGCAGCGTCCACTCGAAGCGGAGAACAACCTACAGGGGAAAGATAATGAGCGAACAGGTAGTGACACTTCTGACATGTACGAGGTACATTAAAAATCGTATATATGGTCTGTTGCGGCGTAACAAAATGCAAGAGCTGACCAAAAATAAAATAAACTTTCGCTTATTGTCTAATGCGCAAAAGTGCTTTAGTCACCATGCGGAGCTTTCCTTTAGCGGGCGCCCATCTTAAAAAAGAGCTCTGGATCCGTCATGTGAGACATATGATGAGGGTTCTACTCAGTAGCGGACAGTGGAGCCATTTCTCTTCTCGTAATTCGGGGGGCGAGAGCCCGTGGAGTCGCGTCGACGTAAACGTAGCTATGCTGCAGTCTTGACATTTATTTGTGAGCCGTGCTGAGGATAAACATAAAGTTGTGTTCCTCTGATACAAAGCCAATACCAACGCAGTCATTTTCTCTTTGCAGACCAAGGCGGAAGCCATGAAGCTTTATTCCTTCAAGACGAGCAGTTTCCACCAATTTGGCGTTCTGCTCAAGCGGTGCTGGTTATCGGTCGCCAGAAACAAGGTGGGCACGGTGCAAAGCGTTATCACTCGGCTAAATAAGTTAACGTATTTTCATCACGCCGCGTAGTCGCCTATTGCACGCAGTCACACACACGCGCACGCGCAGACACACACACGCGCACACAAGCACACGCGCAGACGCACACGCACACACACACACACACACACACGCACACACACACACACACACACACACGTACATACACACATACGTACACACACACACAGACGCACACGCGGCACGCACGCGGGGCGCGCGTACACACACTACACACACGATACACACACATACATATATATATGAAGCGCATCGTCATGGTACTTGTCGTTCTTGTACGTCTGCTATCGCCGGCTAAACCAATTACGGCCAGTGAATGCGGCATGATCGTCTGCTTTTTTGTGTGTGATTAATTCGTTTAACCGATGACAGCACACCAACGTTACTAAAACGCTCAGTTGGGAAACTCACACTTAAAACCCGGACCGCTCGCGTCCACCGAGACCAAACTAAATACAATGACAGCGCCACCCTTCAGCGACGACTTAAAATATGAAAGTTAATTTATATAGCTACTGCACGTTGGCACTGCGAGATGGCGCCACCGCGCCCTTGCGCGACTCGACCTGAACCAATACGTGCAGCCATGTGGTTCTCGGAGTGGCCGCTGAGGGAGAAATGGCGGCGTTACGATCGCGTTTAATTCGGTTCTCAAGTACGTATCGGACCCTGCGTTTTCAAAGCAGGCTTTATGGCAGTTTCCCAACTGAGTTGTTCCAGTAACGTTGCAACAAAAGCACGAAGACAAAAAATGCCATGACGATGCAGTTCTGGCGCTGTTTATTAACTCCATCGGATGGTAGTGTTGGCGGCGGTCGGACTTTCTGTGAACCGAGGTATAAGCCTTCAAAAATGTTTCTATTAGAGGTGTGCGAATATTATTATGTCGAACTGAATAGCGCGGCGTCATTCGTGACCTTCACACTAGTGAGCACCACGACACAACCGCCATTTCGGGAATTGAAGCTGCAAATGACGATGTTCTATTCGATTCAAATCGGTATTCCCACATCCCTATTTTTGTGTGTGTGGATATTCTCGCAAAAATACTGCGAATGCCGGTCTTTGGCACTCCTTTGATCAGCGTGCAGCGACACTCACCCCCTAATCAGTTGTCGCACAAACGTACGACGACGAGGTGGCAGATAGCTGCGGATGGGCGTCTGTCGCGACTCCTCGGTGACGCAGGAGTATTGAAGTCTGCTGACTCCGACTCAGTCTTGCGGTCAAGGACGGCGGCCTTCAGTTGGTCGAAGGGTTGACCGGATCGGGACAGCACGAATGTCGGCTAGCTCCTCTGGCGACGTCAGCTGGTAAGGAGGACACTGGTGTGCAGGTATCGCGTCTCCTGACTGGTGATGTGCCGTGAGACGGAACTGTGAACTCGACTTGCATTCAGTCACGCGTCGTGATTTTTCGGCCAGAATGGTGTGTAGCACGAGCAATTCTGGACTCGCTGCACAAGTAAGCTGCGAAGAGCGTCGCCGTACGAGAGCGTTGGACGCGCCGGAATGGGCCATGAAGCAGCAGATCGAGAGGAGACGAGTTCGATTCGGGTCACCAAATCTGTTGGACGCTGGGAATGAAAAGAGCGCGCAGATGTTACTTCAGTGCTCGTCGCACTGAGCTGGGTAAGAGCATGGCAAACGCTCAGGGAATGAAGTCCGTGCGCTCCATCGCTAAAGCGCGTCTCTTCCGTGATCGCTGAATTTTCGGGTCCGTGACCGAAGGCGAGCTTTGTTATCGCCGAGGCGCTTGTCGCTCTCAAATCATTTCTGAGCGTGCAGGTTCGATATTTGGGAGAGGCGTAGAAGCAGAGTCTCACGGCTGTCTGACATGGCGGAGTCGATGGTGAACTCTGATATGAAGCGCGGGTGCCGGATCTCACGCGCAGTGTAATCGCTGTGGTTGCGTTGGAATGCGAACGTCAAGGGCTTGTGGTCTGTAAGAACGTGGAAGTTCCGGCCCTCGAGGCAGTGGCGACAGCGTAGATTGACAATGCACTGCCGGTAGTTCGCGTGCAAAAGTAGCTATACTTTGCTCTGGGTTCTTTCGTTCGCGAGAAAAATCCGAGAGGCTGCCGTCGTTGACGTTCTGTTGCAATGATATCCGCACCACGCATGAAAAGCGCCGTGACGAGTCGTAGTTCGCGCTAACAGTGTCCGACAGTGCACAAACAATGCAGCGTCAGCGAGCGCCGCTTCGCTGAAGGGCAGAGGCCGCTCTTCGTTCCATCATAGCGATGCAAGGCTCTTTCTTGGAGGCGAGCACGCCGGTAAGTGACCAATTGAGCGTAATTCGGTCGGCCTGACTGATGGAAATGTTCCAAGCTACCTAGTACGTCACGGAGTTATCTTGGGATATGTTGCACTGTGGATGACTCGAATGCGCAGGAAGAAAATGCACTCTAAGGGCTTGTTTCCTTCATATGAAATAGCATGCACCGGAAGTCAATGTTTGGCACGCTGAAGTTGCTGTCTGCTTCAATTTGACGTCTAACCCGTACTCAGCGCCAGTTTGAACCTCATGAGCGTACGAATATCACTTAAGCGTACAGTAGTGGTTACCCCTCTTAGTTGCACAGAAAAGAAGAAACTAGGGCCACCCCGTTCACCACAAAACTCCAGTATCATCTCCGGTCCCATCGCCTTCGTTCAGGGGTGAACTTGACTTACAAAAACCTCAGTACCCGGTGTGACAATTGCGTGGTGGTGCAACATGCACCAAAGAATTTTTAAAACAAAATTATAAACTCATGAGTCTTTTTTTTGTCTTTTTTTTGCTTATATGTTCTAGAAATGTCTCAATAAATATAACATTTCTGGGTAAAACGCATTGTATTGTTAAAATACGGGTAGAATAAGCCATTTTAGAAGATGGCTTTATGCACTATTTTGACGCGAATTATTTCTCAAAAGATATTCGCCAATTAAAAAATAGCTTTCGATCGAGCAGCTTGCAATTTGTAAATTCCTTCTTATCTCGTTTGCAAACTCTGTATTACTATGTTACTCTGTAATCAGAGGACCGTAGAGCTCTATTGTAGCACAATAATATAGTGTAGTGTCATAGTATACTAATAAAAATAACATCCTACATTACAAAAGGAGATGAGAGCTCGCGCGGATCGCTCTTATCTCCTCCTCTCTTAGTTTGTATCTGTATCGTCTAAGACACAAGTACACCTTGTATCTAAGCAAACCTGTTCAGTGTTGTGATAACGCGTTACATGCAACGCGTTATTGTTTTTAATAAAGTAACGTTCTCGTTACATTTTAAAAACGGTAACGGATAACGTACTTACGTTACTTATTTCGAGTAATGAGCAACGTAATTACGTTACTTGTTACATCTTCTTATAACTTCAGGTTGTCGTTTTTTCTTGGTGGCAAGTCGGATGTGGTATGAGTGCCAATAATTATTGCACTCATCTCACATACCTTCAAATGTTTGCTTCTTTTACCGACGCAAACGCAATACAAAAACGTTTACTCATAAATTAAAAGTAACGTGCGTTACTTTTTATGAGTAACAGTAACGTGCTATTTTTATTTTAAGGCAACGTCGGTTGGTAGCGCGTTTCTTTTATTTTCAAATAACAAGAAACGCATTTCGCATCATTTACTTTTTCCGGTAACGCCTACAACACTGTCCCTTAATGCACCATCAAAGGGTCATTGTCATTGCGTTTGCCTATCTATTTAGGACATACTACAGGCCTTTTTGTAGTCCCGTTCGGGTGTAGGGTACAAAACCTAGAAGAGATAACACGAAAGCATAAAACAAGAAATCTGTTTCAAGAGCGTATGGGCTTCTCCTTGTGGATGTCGGCGTCCTTACATCATTATGTGCTGCCTAAATATAGCACGAACCCCCAACGGCATTTTCTGGAACAAAATTCCCCGCAGGTATATGATCTACGTTTTCTTTTTTCCTGTTGACGAGAGATTCGTACCATAACACCCTTCTGGAGATGTCGATAGGCCTAAGATCGGAGCTGGCGAACAAAAAAGAAGCTACCTTCCTCAGCTCTTTTATAAGTATATGCAAGGGCACATGGCCCATAACCATTTTGTTGACAACAGAGAACGACGTTTCCACACACTTTTTTTTCCATCGCAAATGGTTTCAGGCGTTGGCAGACATACGCGAGTGCACAATGGCTGTCTTAGGTGCATTCACATAAGGAAGTGTCGTTGGCTCGCGATGCCTTTCCTTAAGCCACGGAAACAAATGTTTTCTTGACATAAAATTGTGAGGTCGTTAAATATTTAGGCGTTTATAATACTTTTAAGCAAGATTTTAGTTATGCGCGACATTATTGGTTTTAGGCTGCTTCCAAGAATAAAACTCGCGCAGACTATTCATATCAATAAGGTTGCAAAGAGAAGCTATAACAATAACACCATGCAAGTGTGCCCTCAGAAGTTCCTGAGTGCATGCAGCACTGCCTTGCACTCGGAACACCAATCAGTAGTCTTTCGTGTTTTTTTAGTCAGTTCAACCATGATAAGGGCGATCGGTATCATGTTTTAATGGTAACGCAGTTCCAGTGGCGGAAATAGTACACTGTTGTAACTGATATTATCGAGGTGCAATACCTGTGGTACGTATTTGGGATAATGGGTGTTCAGAGTGCGTCACGGAGCAATACTCGCGAAGGAGCTTTCGCGAGTGTGGTAAACGTGGAACAATCAAACATGCAATATGAGACGTGAGCTGTTAAAAACGTGTAGAAAATATAATTGTATCTTAATCCGACGAATAAAGTCGTAATTCAGTGATTAAAATTATAATTTTGTTTCGGGAATGCTTAGCACAAACCGCTACTGGTTCATGAGCTTCTAGCGAAAGGAATATTGTATGAGGATATGAGAGATATAAGGGCAATGAAGAATGTACTAAATTCTGTCCTGAAGGCCCGCTTCACGCACAAAGCCGAGAATGGTTACGATCAGAAGAGACAGAATATGCAGCGTGTTCTAAGTTGCGCTCAAAGTTTATTTACGAGGTTTTTTGTTTGTTTTTTTGTGAAAATCAAACATTTTGTTTTTGTACGCTTTGTTTTGTCAGTGTTGGTGGTTAGAAAAAGCAAAAATAGAATGTGTACTTTTGTTTGGTTGATCCTGCGTTATATCAGCTCAGAAGTAGGTCCTGTCTCTGTTGTACGCATAACTTTTTCCCCATGCCTAGGTGCCTAGCTCGTGCTTTTTAGATCTTCTCGACCACGCCCATTTCGGTTTTAAGACATATGGGTGTTCGGCTTTTATTCAAAACTAATATTCACAATATTTCTCACTTCTCAAGCATTAACTGTTAATGCCACACTCACTGGTTGACGGGCATGTTTGTGATGACGAGAGATGCAAGGATTATGTGATTATCGCATATATTGATATCCCTTAAAACTGGTTGGTAATATATACACGGGTATATGATTGCAGTCATCGCTCTCTCCATAGGTGGCGACGCCCTTGAGGTTCGTGGCGTACGCCGCCTTCGCCATCATGATGATCATGCTCTACTACGATATTGGAAGGAGAGCCTCTACAGTTATCAACAATGCCAACATGTTCTTCGGCATGTGCTGCATCGTCATGTTTCAGTCCATTCTACCCACTGTCATTGTATGTGAGTATGAAGAATCCCGCAAAAAAAAAAAACACTTCTAGCGAAGAAATTGCTAGGCTAGAACGTCAACCCTTGTTAATGTGATGTATCATGAAGAGTAAGCAGATTTATATGAAAAAATGTGGATGCTCACAATTTTCATTTTAAGAAAAGTTTCGATTGTTCTGTAAAAGGGCGTCTGGGGAAGGAATATAAAATTGGTAATTCTAAAAGTTCTTCCGAGGGTGTCATCGCTCTCGAAGTCACCTGAGCAGAATAAATGATCAGTTGCATTTTTAGCCCCTGTGATACGAGCATTAAAGCTAAAAGTCTAAACCGATGAAGGCGCAACTTCCGGAGCATTGATTTAAGACGGCAAGCGCTAGCACTATACTTCGTTTCACATTAGGTCTAGGTGCTTCCGACGCTACGAGCTCCTGGGAACAATCAAACAGCTTCAAATACCCACCATAATGGTGTTCGCCATGTTTGTCTGCGTGTTCTATCATCGCTGAGCCGATTATGAACAAAAATGCCTAGTGACTTTTGCTTTTGACGGTGTTTGAATTGCCCCTTACCTGCTAGCGTCGGCTCCGTCTGGACCAAAGCTGGAACGAAGTATAGGCGCGTTAAGCATATTAAAAGTAAGGTGCAACCTCTTTGTTTAGAAATATCTGTTCATAATGTTTTGTACATTAAAAAAACAATGTGCACCAGCGATTTTAATGACGTCAAAATAAGTCACATCCTTCCTTGGCGATAGCTTTGAACACCTACAAATTTGTTTTTCGTCATAATTTGACACTTACAAGAGCAACACAGTTCAGTTTTATGTATATGGCTATTACTTTGGCCGACCAAGACTGTTTTTGGCGCGCTTAACTTCTCTCCAACTTCAGAACACCAAGTAGTAAATACACTTAAAACTTAGAGGTTTGTCAGTCGCGGACAACGGGTACTATAATGTACGGCATTGAACCATCTGTTGAATTTGAGTACTTTGATAAACCTAACTTAGATTTCAATAAGATTTTTCTTTGTTTCGTTTACAGTTCCCATCGAGCTGTCTGTCCTGCTTAGGGAAAACAGAAACTGCTGGTACAGCGTCAGAATGTACTACCTCGCTCATTACATCACAGAAATTCCGTTCCTGGTAAGTCATGCAATACAAGAATTGAATTATTGCATACACTTCACCCTAAATGTTTTTTTTTGTTATTTCGAACATTAAACATCGTAATCAGGCTCTTAAATGATGCTATGCTGTTTCTTCGAACACTGAGAAAAATCCGAACATATTTCTAGATCAAAAACTTCCCGGTGTCAGATTGAGTCCAGACAACTTAGGAAGCGATTTTACCAGAACCTCGGGTTTATGTACAGTAAATTTCAATCTCGTCAATATTTGCAGCGAAAAAAAAAACTTGTAAGCTGGCTGTTTTTCATCTAGCCAAACATGATGCCGCGCGGCCGGAACGTTAGATATTTTCCACGCTGCCGCGCGACCTCACTCGGGAACTAAAGTCTCCTTATCAAAAGCGCACTCAATACTACTTAGACGTGTGGATATTATTTTCAGCATCAAAATAATGAAAAACCAAATTCCATGTTTTTAATTATTTTTTTTTTGTTTTACATGTGCTCTTAGCTTTGGGTATTGTTTGTCGCAACTTGTAAAAATTTGTGCTGGCAAATTGCAACATTTGTTTTTCTTTTTGCGCTGCCGACCGGCGCAACAGTATAGGTGGTCAGAATGTAGATTAAGTTTCGTAATTCATTACACGCAAGATGCAGTGCGGGTGTAAAGAGTGTTTGAAAGATGTAGTGAGGCAGGGTGACACAAGCGGGGCATTCATCACTCTTGCCGGCGCTACTCTGGATGTCTGATATGTCGGATATTACAACTAAATTTCACGTGCATAAGATAAACAAAATGTGCAAAAAACTGAGAAAGTAATTTCTCAAGCCTCTAATAACCTATAAAAGTTCGAGAAATATGAATTGATTTCTCTTACTTTTTTTTTTGCAAGCGCACAGATCATAATTTGTTTAACATGCGTTGTGCTCGACCGCTTATTTAATTGTTCAATTGTTGCAATCAAGGTACAACTCTTTTTTTACTAAACTAAAATTATTCATTTATATGTTACATAGTGAGATGAAGAAATGGCAACGAGCCAGCACCCATTTGAACTTTAATCCATTATTATTAAGTGAGAGTAAATAGTGGTCCGAATGGAATAACGCTGCTTCCCAGTGAAAAAAAAAACCTAGGCATTCCAGCTATCCTTATAGTAGCAAGCTAGGAATAACACTACGCCATTCATTTCTTAGCCCAACTCGCACGCCCATTTATAAGCTAATTTGCATATAAACCACTACTGAAGATGTTTTTCTTTCTGACTAGATGTTCTAACTGATTCAAAGTTTTCAACATAGCGTTTTGTGTTTGTTTTTTCTACCACGCAGACAATACCGGTAATCATGCTCCCATAGCTCTCGTCTACTACCCGACCTCTCAGCCTTTGGACATGTGGCGTGTGGCCGCACTGGCCTTGTTCAGCATCCAGCTGTGCTCTGTGACGCAAGCATTTGGACTCATCGTCTCGGCCCTCACGAAGTTGCAGGTAGGACTGTTAGCTTGAAATTTGATTTTCAATTTGCCGCCGAATCTTCGTAGAGTCAGGTTTCACGCGCAATCTCTGGAGCTCCTGACACAACGAAATTCATAAAAGCAGTAAAGTCCTAATTCCTCTCACACAATACTTGATTCATTATAATGATATGAATTATGTTTATTTTCCTCAAAGGTATGACGGAGGGAGACTGAGGAAAAAAGCTGTTAACAGACGCAATTTGACGAGTCCTCGGCTCACATTTTTACAAACAGCAGCAGGGCAAAAAAAAAACAACATTACACAACACAAAAATGAAATTAAGTTTATTGATTTAAAGAATATTGCGGCTCACAGCTGTGAGCCTCAGCAGGGTTGGTTACATATTGATGGTGTGATGTTCTTACTAGCACTTTCTCGTGGCAGAAGCTACTGCCTCAACAAATATATCAAGTGACGGAAGGGTTACTATTTCGTTAGGCAAAGAATTCCATTCGTTAATTGCCCGAGGGAAATATAATATTTGAAGACACTGTGCTTAATTCTATATTGTTTAATAGTTCTAGTACGGCTTAGTCTAGCCGAACCTCTTGTTGAAAATTCAATGTATCTATCACTATTGACATTAAAAAGTTCATTAATAAAGAGATGGATTTCACAATCTGTTTATTTTCGCCCTAACCTCCAATGTCTGGATGTTGGCTTGTTCCAGTAAACTTGACGTAGGCATGGTATATCTGAAGTTGTTAGATATAAATCTCCCAGCCAGGTTTTGCACGCGTTCAAGTTTATTAATCCCATCTGCTGTGTGAGGGTACCAAACTGTGTGAGCGTATTCCAGTATAGGTCATACGAGTCATTGGTAAGCACTTTTTGTTTCGCTATCCACGAATTTTAAGGTACGTTCAAGTGTACACAATTTTCCCCTGGCCTTATTAGCTATGTCATCCATATACTGGTTCCAAAGTAGTTTACTAGTAATGATCAGTCTAAGGTACCTGTAGTGGTCAACAAATTTGATGGCTGTTCGCATTTATTGAATATCTATATTTCAAATGATTCGTTTCCCACGTTATTTACATTGAAACGGTTTTATCGTAGTTTATTTTCATTTGCCATTTGTCTGACCACTCCTTAATTTTCGTTAATGCCTCATTAAGTATTACCTTATATTAGGGTGATTTTATTTGAGAGCAAATAGTATAGTCATCAGCGAATAATTTAAGGGGAAGATGAATATCTTGAACGATACTATTTAAATAAATTAAGAATAGCAGAGCCCTCAGCACTGAACCCTGTGGTACACCCGATGTTATTGGAAGTAATGAGGAAGTCTTGTCATCAAGATATACATGTTGCGTTCTATTAGACGGACAAGAGGCCACCCGCGTAACTGAATGATCATTTTTAAAGATAGCAAAAAGCTTCAGGAGACGTTCTTGATCTCTCACGAATAATAAAAACAAAACGAGAAAGTTTAAGAAGTCATTTGAAAACTTGTATTAAAAAGTTTTAAAAAAATAGCACTGCATATTCAAGAGCTTTCAGGGCATTGCTCTTCACAAAGCTATGTATCAGTCAATTGAGAGCTCGACATATGTAATTCATTAAATAAACTATACAGAAGATCGACTAATTTCTCAATCTAACTACGATAGCCACATTTGCAAGGAAAATCGACTCAAAAAATGCAGGGATATTTTTTTTTTGTAATATCAGAGTTTGCATATTTTGAGTATTAAGATAATTTAGCATCTTAGAAATTTTTTTATAAAATCTATTTATAAAATGTTGTTTTGTAAGTAGAAACCTTTCAGGTTTCTGTGCTTCGGGTGCGGTATATCGGCAGTTTTGTTTAAGAAGCATAGTTCACCGAGACCCAATGACCAATATCTACGGAGTGCATGCAGCGAATGACGAGGCGCAATAAACGGTTCAGTTTGAAGCCGCGCTATTAGCAGAAAAAAACGAGCGAAATGGAATTTCATGTTCCCGCAGAGATTTTTCTCAAACTGCGTTTCGCTTTTTCATAGGGAGTTTTAGGGAACCGTTGTTGCACATCCGATACGGTATACGATGTGCCCTCCGGTACGAACTGCGCATGCGCTACCACAGAAGACTCGCACATGCGCACTTCGAACCGGAGGGCCCATAGTACCGTATCGGATGCTCAAAAATGGTTCCCTGGAAACGCTCTAATATTTGCTAGATGCGATTGGTAGATTTCATTAGTTGGCCCTACCCGTACGCTGCAAGGAAGCCAATGAGCAGGAAATTTCGAGGGTGTTTAGTTTCATCGAAGCAGAGCCTTTAGTGTATCAGCTTCCCACGAGACACAAACGTACCAACTGGGCCATGTTTCTATTCGACTTCAATTTATTTCTTCTACATCGGGCTCTCATTTGTAGCGCACTGTTTGTCTTTTTCTAGGCCTTGTTTTTATAGGGAGTATTCACTAGCGTCATAGCTGTCGCGCGGATGCTGAGCGCGTGCTGATGGCGAGCTTCCACAGTTCTTTTGCAACGTGCATTCCGCGCCATCAAGAGTGCCGGTCTATAGCAGCCTATTGATGTGAGCTCGTTCCTGAGCATGCGCTCTAAACAGCACCCACGAACATGGCGTTTAGTGAATACTCCCTATAGGCACGTTTAGTATTCCCGAGACGCACTCTTCCTCTACTGCAATGTTCGTCACCAGGCGATTGAAGCACCACCTTTGTTTTGCCCACTGGGGCGTGTCTTTGGAACAGCAGTTCCAGAGCAACCGCCATATGCAAAAAAGCGTGGAGCTTCAATCAATAGGTGTCGAACAACGGAAAAGTGAAGAGTTCTAGCCCTTGCGAGGGAGTTTGCCAGCTGACAACTTGGTCATTGGTTACAACGGCAGGGCGTCTCTCTCGGATGCCCAGCTTCCAGAACGCGCTCGTTGCCTACCGACGTGCTTTGGCTGCACGTGCACTAGAGCGCTGTACGGGATTGCCTTTGATGCCCGACCTGGCTCCGGCCTAATGACTCTCAGTCGGAGCGGCAGGAGGTGGCTCGACAGAGGGAGAAAAGCGCGTCTCCGTCCCAAGAACAATGCGAGAAACAAGAAAGATCTCCCTGCCGTTTTCATCCTGCCAGTGACTATAGACCAGCACAACAGGCATGGACACTGTGCGTGCGCAGAAACTAGATTCGCGGGAGGTGAAGCGTCTGGGCTTGCGTATGGATGGATGGATACAGCTGGACCTTTTAAATCGGGCGGCGTCTTGCGCCACCTAGGCAATACACCGCGTCGACAGCAGCGCCACCGCGCCTTAGCACTAGTGAATAGGAAGCTTAAAATAAACAAATAAAAGTGACCGTACCGGCCTCCAACTACTTTCGCTTTTCCTTCCAGACGGCGGTGTTCGTGGCGCTGCCGGCGGTGTCTCCGTCCTTCTTCTTCAGCGGCTTCTTCGTCCAGGCACACCTGGTCAGCCCGTACGTGCGCTGGCTCACCTACCTTTCCCCGATGCACTACGCGTACCACGGGATGCTTCTCTCGGTGTACGGCTACGACAGGCCACCGCTGGCCTGCGACGAGTTCATCTGCCTCTACGAGAACCCCGCCGAGTTCCTACAGTTCACCGGGACCTCGGACAAGAAGTTCTACGTACTCGTGCTCTCGCTAATCGCGTTCGAGGTGGTGTTCAGGATCATCGCCTTCATCCTCCTCAAGTACAGGCTCACCAAGAAAGAGTGATGGGCAAGTCGGTGCACTGGGCAGGGCTGGTTAATTCCATTATTCGGCAGGGTGCATCAGAGTCTTCCGTCTTTCGGTGGAGTCGGTCT
>JAZHYW010002433.1:0-22022 GCA_037355805.1 Ixodes ricinus | reverse complement strand
GCAACAACATCATCATCAGCAACTCTTGCTGGGCGCTCGACCATCTCGGCGCAACTGGCGCGGCCGGCCGCTCGCAACTGAGTGCTAATTTTATTTATTTGAACGTTAGTTTTAGTTTCAGTTTTGGTTTACGGTTTAGCATCCTATTGAAGAAAAAGACCCGATTACTCTCCATGGAGCCCTAGCCCATAGTCCATAAAGAAGACTGTTTAGACGAAAGTGTAAACATACCAAAGGGTGAGCCAGCGCTGCCGTAAGTTTGTCTTTCTTTTTTGTGCGTGGACTGGAGTAACCGTTTGGCTGCGTGCGCTGTTCCGCCCGTACAGCACCCCGTCATTCATAGCCTTCGCACTCTCTTTGCGCTGTTAGCGCCATGGACGACACTGCACCAGCCTGATTTGAAGCACTACTCACTCGCACACCCCTAGTGGTATCACAATAGCAGACGTCAAATCTCCCGCCCTCTCACGGCCGCGAGCGATAGGGTCAGTTGGCAGCGCCCCTCGCGGTCGTTTCGGTGAAGTGTAGGACGAAAAGGAGCCGGGGCGCGGCAGGACGGTTTATTTTCACCGCGTTACGATTTCGAAAATCTGCGGTTGTGTGGCTATCTCTGCGATCGTCGACGGGTGCAACGTAAGGGCCTCTAATAATCATAAGAACAATCACGACAAGTGTGCGATAAGCTCTAGAAGCTACAACGCAAGTGTGGCTGCAATGTTAGTAGGCTTCGAATGTCCCAAGGATTCTTATTTATGAAGTTAGGTAATTGTGAGCGCCAATTGCGAGGGCATTGTTTCAGACTCATCGTCACATGTATGCTCACGACTGCTTTGTCTAAAGCAAACAGGTTGATTCTGAGCTGGTTCGGTGCACCGATAAGGTTATACTAATGTAAAGTATGCTATTACTCCATAGGGTGTACGGTATGAACAACGTCTATGTATCACTATTTAAGGTGCAGCTATCAAATGTACCGAGAGCTTATTCTTAGCCCTGCATAGACTACATTAAACTGCTCATATATTATTTCGTTGTGGAAATTCAATCACACACCCCACCGTTTTCATCCTCGTTCTTCTTGTGGAGGCACGGTCATAGAGTAATATAGTAAACTTAAAGAATGAACACGACCACAGGCCCAGCGGCCCACTTAGCCCTGCCTGACAGCTACCGCTCCTAGCGGATGTTAGGAGAAGTTACTCCGTTTCACGTCGGTTTCAGTATAGATAGTTTCAGTATCGGATTGGACGTGCTTAGGGATCCCAGTATAGGTAGTTTCGGTTTTGAATTGGGCGCGCTTAGTCATCGTTGTACCCCCCCCCCCAATATTCCTGTGCCTCTACTGCCCAATCTCGGGTTAATTATCTCCAGCAGCTGCCTACACTCTATATTTTTATGCACTGCCTTTACAATATTGCA
The DNA here is from genome assembly GCA_037355805.1 of Ixodes ricinus. Taxonomy (NCBI): domain Eukaryota; kingdom Metazoa; phylum Arthropoda; class Arachnida; order Ixodida; family Ixodidae; genus Ixodes; species Ixodes ricinus. Next base: position 20,603 of record JAZHYW010002433.1, on the reverse strand, counting down.
GTTGTTTTCTAATGTAAACCAGGGGCGGATCCACATAAGAGGGGGGGCGACGAGGGCGTGCCCCCCCAAACAAATTCGCCCCCTCCCTCCTCCTTCGGAGGGCAATTTGATACGAATGGACCCCCCGGTGCACACGGAAATGATAAACCCTTTTAAGTTCTACAGCACCCACGGTGTCCATGGCGTCTGATCTATTTGGAAGCAACAAGACCATTTGGTTCACAATCTCTGTGTTTTAGCCACAATCATGAACAGATTTGAACATGTAAATCAGATATGAAGCACATTATGTTCTGCAATGAACTAATACTTTCAAGATTACAATCAAATATAAAAGAAATATAAGGTATTCTTGCACACACAAAAATGTGCATAATGATTTCTAACCGAACCGTACCAAACAATTTCGGAAGTGAACAGGATGAGCAATTACTTTTGGTATCACGACGGCTTACAAATCAAAAGCAAGTGTACCAATAAATACAATGTATCTATCATTACCAATCAGAACAGAACGCCGCGCACACCACATACAGCAAGAAACAAATTTGTACGCAATTAAAAACACTAATTCACATAACCTAAAACTTGTTTCGGGCGAGATATGGCCGAACAATGAGCACGTCTTTTGGAATATGAGAAGAATGAAAACTGACATGCTGCACATGGATCTCAGGATCTAGAAAAAAAAATGTTGTCTTTACGAGTGCAACATCTACGAGCAGGCACAACAAGGACCGAAAGCCATGATAACATTGCTTAACAAAATATCCTTGATCATGAAAATCAAAACAAACACGAAATCCCAGGAAGACATATGCTGCATGTGCCATGTTTCTTATATAAGAGACACCTAAATATCTCTCTGGAGCTGTGCGAAACGCCCCAGAGAAAAAGTAGTAGCATGTAAATAAAGGTATCAGTAAGTATCTGACACAAATTGCACACATGCAAATGTAAAAGGCTGCTTGACACGTCAAGATCTTGATCTTATACCAGGTGTTTCAGGGGAGACTGACAAAAAATTCTAAAGATTTACTGTTCGAGATAAAGAAAAAACTATTTGCGGGAACAAACTCCCAGCCTCGGCGGACGTCTGGGATTGCAGAAAACATACTAATTACCCATCTAATAAACTTTTTAATTACTGTTTTTTTACCCATGTTGCACTAGCAATTTTGAAGACACTCAGCGGAAAGAAAGAAATCAATTTACAGACTTTAAAAAGGTTCAACCGGCTTGGAGATAGTCATCGACAAATTTAGGCCTTTCTTGACACGAATTCTAAACGCGGGCCCCGTTTGCGTAGAATTTCGATATCCCTGTGGAGAGATACACACCAAACATACCATGTCAGAAGTCATACGTCACTGGCCGAACACTCAATTGGAGGACACAAATTGCCATGTTTTAATGCAGAGTGACCTCCCGCTGTAGTAACATTATGTCAACTAATACGGGCTGTCACTGCGCCACTAAAACGCAATGCTATGCATAGGGCTAAGATGTTACAAAGATAATGTACAAAACAATCAAATAACTAGAAATGCTACAGCTGTGTGGCCACTAATAAAACACAAATAAAGCCGATTCTACAATCGAGATTATGCCAGGGAGCAGCATTAACATGATGCTGGCAGGTGGCAGCGATAAAGTAGAGCTGGCATTGGCTACAAAAAATATAAAATTGGAACCTGTTACAATCTGCCAGTAAAGAAAAGTTCTTACCTTGCATCATTGCAGAGTGCCTACATATATGCGGTTGAACAGTAGGGGCAGCTCTTTTTGGGAGTCTTGTCTGTCCAGGATCCATAAAGTCCTTGTAGTGAAGTGTTCACTACACATGTGGTAGCCCACATTGAGCTGTATGGTGGTTTTTCCTATGAGCTCAGGGCGTTTAGCCTACCGTATCGATGTCTTTGACCTGAAAAAATCATTGTACTTACTACCTATGTTACATTCATTGAACGGGTTTAATAAACTGCAAATGTGTGAGCCCTGCTCTTTTGCATATCGAAAGTTTTGAATACCACCGCTAAGGGAAAACTTCGCGTTTCGCAAAGTTCACAGTTGTATATCCCCTCCGATAGTTTTTTTTTCTTTTTTTTTTTACAGTGCGGTACTATATGGGCAAACAAACAAATCGACATGTATTTGGACCCCCCCCCCCTCTCAGGCAACATATGAAAGAGATCGATTCTTTGTATTACTGCTAAAGTTATATCGAAGAAATTTTTGGCTGGTTGTCATTTCATCATGGGTCCACCGCTAGGAGAAACAACTGGAGCGGTTGGTTTTGGGAGGATCCCATACTTGGGCGCCATCTATCCCCGTGCGAGTGAAGCGCTCTCGGCGCGCCGAACATAATGTGGCCGCCGCGTCAGGTAGACAGTCCTAACCTAAATGTATTTCTTCTACCGTGGGTACAACAAGAAGTGGTGAGCGAGGGAATGCGGGACCACCGCTGGGAGAAACAACCGGAGCGGTCGGTTTAGGAGGGGACCGATACTTGGGCGCCATCTAAACCCGTGCGAGTGAAGCGCTTGGTGAGCCGAACATAATGTGGCCGCCGCGTTGGGCAGAGAGTCATAACCTAAATGTTTCTTCCACCGTGTGTCCAACCACTGCGGTGATGGGAATAGCCCAGCTCTAACAATGCCTGGAGCTCAGCACGCGTTATCTACTTTAACGTCCCCAGCGCGTGATCAACGTTAGCGGCATAGGATAGGCACCAGGCCACGTGGCCGTTTGTTCTGGTTCCGAGTTGAGGGGATGAAAGATGCTCATATTTATCTAAGTTATTCGCCGACTGCCATTGCCTTAGAAAGAAAACTAAGGCGAGTTTATTCTGTTATTAACGTTAAGGGGTAACTCTCAGTAGTATTTAGCGAAAGTAGAAAAATCCTTTCCATGGCCTGTCTTTATTCTCCTTTTGCCCGGAGCCTATAGATTTCCTGTCATCTTCAGCGTGAACGGAAGATCATGACGTAAATTTCATTGCATGTGCTCGCGCACACCGGCGGCTGCTGGCTCGTGGAAAGATCGTGCGCCACTTATTATGGACACTGAAATGTTTGCTTCAGTTTCCCTTTAAAGCGTTTGTCCGTGCTTGTTCATTTTTAGAGCAGCAGCTCTTCAGGCGCCCGTTTCCGGCTTGAGTGGCCGTACCGTCGCCATCGCCGTCGCCGTAGGCGTAACCGCGCGTTGCATTATGAGACGTTTTCTATAATGGCAGACGTTATGTCACGATGACGTCACACGTGACGCCACTCAACTCGGGCGGAAAAATTTTCCGCTAAATTTAGCGGAGAAATTTTCCCGCTAAATTTAGCGGAACAATTGCCCGCCGAATTTAGCGGGGAAATTTTCCCGCTAATTTTTGCGGAACAATTTCCCGCCGAATTTAGCGGGAGAATTTTTCCGCTAAATTTAGCGGAAAAATGTCTTGCCAATAGTCTGTGGGAAACTTTACTCTCGTGACGTCACACGTGACGTCGTCTTAGGCAACACTGACCCTCCCCTCCGTACCCTCCCCTCCTCCTCCTGAAGAGCTGCGCTCCAATTCGGCACTACAAAGAACTGTAAACATCTTTCTTTTCTTTTTTCTTTCTTTTTCTTATTGCTAGACAACTTTTCCACAAAGGCGCAGCCATCTTGAACGTTGTCACTTCTGGTATGCGGTAAAACATCATTATGATCTCTCCACGCCGCTAGAAGGTGTTTACGAAAAATGCGTGATTGTCACAGATTCTTGTTTTGCCCTAGCTATATCTTCTTGCACATTCCAGGTTGAAATGTTTTATCTATTTTTCGTCCCGCATACCAGATACGGAACCCACGTGACTGAGAACGACAGGAAACAGAAAACGTCTATAATCGGTGACAGCTTAAAAGTAAAAATGCCGCGACTCTTTGCGAACCTGAGGTTCGAAGATCGTACCAAAGGGTTCGAAACGTTCGGAATGTTTCGAAACGTCAAACCTATTACATAAAAAATTTGACGATTTTCGAACTTCCAAATTTATGGCGCTAAGAAATTCAAATATTTTCGAACTTCTGACTTTTCGCACTATGAATGTCGACATTTTTTAGCATACCACACTAAGAAATTCGACGATTTTCGAAATCTTGAACCTCTTAAGTTTAAAAGTTCGACGGACTTTCAACTTCTGAACGAAAGTCCGACGAAGTTCGAACCAAGTTCACCCTATAAGTTCGAGGTGAGGCAACAAGTACAAATAACACAAGGTGTTAATGCGTAAAGTGGATATGAAATTGCACTAGAGTCTTACTTTAGCTGATCGTGCCACAAACGACTCGCTTGTAAAGCGTTGAACGATCACTTTGGGGTGGCCTCGACTTCGTACCTCATACCTTTTTCTTTTGATTTCCGCACAGAACCTCTCTCGCGCACAACTCCGTAGTTTTCCTTGTTTTTTTTGAGGTGTTTTGTCGGGTTAACAGATCCTGATTTGCAGGCTTGAAATTCAACCGAAGCGCTTTGCTGGGAATGTAATTCATAACATTAGTTGTTTTTGAACGCAAGTCCCCCGATTTCCTCAAGTCAAGGAAAGGCGCGCGAGGATCGCGACGCCGATACGGTACAGCGAATGTTGAATCGGCGCTACTTCATTATCATTAGTAACCGGCTGCATTTTGGAGCGGCCAATATCTCCACTTACCGAAGAAGAAATGTTCTAGGCAGCGGCAATATGGTTAGCCCGATAACAACCGGTCGTGACCTGATCAGCTGTATTTTAGGGGCCGGGCGGTTTTCTAATTTAGTCTGGTTGCATTCTCCTCAATCTTGACTTCTGTCGGGTGCTGCGCCTGTATTTAGTATTTTCTCTGTCCCACGGGTCATCCCGCCAAAAATAAACGTCTAAAGCAACAAAAAGGTCTCGGGAAGCCTGGATGACTTTATGTGCATGCGTTGTCCTGTATATTTAGTTGTCTTATGCTAGCATCGCATTTAGGCGACGTTTGATCGGATTGCTAATAGTTTGCAAATAAGGGGAAGTACGTTCACCTGACCGCCTCGGAGCTTTTCGATGAACCGTTCAAACAGTTCAACGCTTGTTTCAAAGGTTACGTAAAATAACGAGTATTACAGGTAGTACCGTCAGTACCACAGCACTGAGAAGGAAGGTATATATTCACGGCATAAGAGAAATGGGCCACGTTTGCAGTATAATTTGTAGCACATTTCTCGATTTTTTTTTAGATGAATTTATAAAAGACTTTGTTTGAAACTGCGGAATTTGATCTCCGTTCGTGAAATTAAAAGACTTCGAACTTAAAATCCAAACTCTCGACCTTTCCGAAAATGTACCACAAACAAATTCATGACTTTCGAATTGTTCGAACTTGAATCACAAGTAAATTTGAATTGTCCGAACTTGAATCGTAAGTAAATTCGAAATGTTCGAACTTTTCGAAACATCTGTAAAAAAAATCGAAATCTTCGAACTCGAACTATCGGAAAATTTGACATCTTCTAATTATATCGATTTCGAACCTCAGCGGGGTTCTAAAATTACAAACTTTTCAAATTCGAACCTTAGCGAGGCTCGAAATTTTTGAAACCTTTCGAAATCAAACTTTGGGAGGTTCGCGGTATTCCTAATTAAAAGTGCAAGAGAAGCTCATCCCGCAAAACCCTTCACTCTTTCCACTATGGCGGAGCGAACGGTGGAGAGAAGGGAGTTGTTCTTTGCTTCCTCCCTATACTTCGTTTCAGCTTGGGTCCAGACGCAGGCGATGCTGCAAGCGCGAGCTCCGGGCTTTCAGCGTCCCTGCAAGCACGCGCGTCGTGCAATGCAAGCACTGTTCAGGGCCACACGCTCGCGCTCGTAGCATCGGCTGCGTCTGGACCCAAGCTGAAACGAAGTATAGTGTTTTCTCTGCGGGAGTGGAAAGTATAGAAAGTTGTCTCGCACTATTAACCTGTCATCAACAATAGTGTATTGTAAATTATCATTATTTTGTGAGGGGATTCCATGCTAGACGTTTTTGCTTCGGTTGCAGGTGCTAATAGTCAGATGTGAGATCACATTCAGTTCGCACTAAGGCCGGGACATTGATCGATAGACCTTCCGATTAATATATTAATGTTTTATTCGTGATCAATTTTGTTACCGTGGTTAACCAGTTCAGTGTTAAGTTAGACATTTCGGTGCACACTTCCGTGCTTTAAGAGGCAGTGATGGTATATTTCACTGGCATTTTCTATGACTCTAATCCGAAGCGATTATCAAGCAAAAAACAAGAAAATCCTAGAGATGTATCACTTTTAAAGTAATGCGCCTTTTTCTTTTTTTTAAAGGCGGTAAAGCGTCAGTTTTTAAATTTGGCATAGCAAACAAAAAAAAAAAGAATATCTAGTCTTGACACGTTTCTGTACATATTATTCTTGGATGACAACGTAACGGAACAATCTAATAATTAATCGATTAAAAAGTAGAAATTAATCGGGTCAAATCTCTAGTTTGCACCTCTAGTTTGCACTATCACTGCGGCAGTAATGTGAGGCTCCGCTGGTGGCGCTCCCGCCGCTGTGGGCATTGCATCGCTACTTACATCAATTCAACAATTTTGTTCTTACAACTCCGTCTTCGCCCGGCGTGTGGCGCCCTCTTATGCGGCGATTTTCCTCCCGCTATAATTCGATTATATTGCGTGAGTCGAGTCACGATTGCCGAAGTATTTCCTTCAGTGACCGACCTCTGCCGCATGGGGGAGTGGCGATTCCGCATAAGGAAACTTATTACCTTGGCATGGCGTCAATTTCTGCGTCGGCTGCGAATGTGACCAAGAGGTAAATGCAAAGATAGTAAAACATGCCGGCAAAAGTGAGACGCAACCTGTATAACGACCGTTAAATTGCAGGAAACTCCGTTCCACGTTGAACAAGGTGAGGTTTCCGAACAAAACGCTTGCGTGCTTCATGCCTTCGGGTGCTTTGGAAGCGTATATGTAGGACAGTGTCATTACCTGGCTACAACTTCGCAGTACTTTCGCTTGTCTTGTGTACTTTGCTATACGAGGCCATAGTGTTGTAGAACTGGTTTTCTTACTCGGGGTTTCAAATGTATCAAAAATTGTGCTATACGAGACTGATTTATGATTATCACAAACATAAATCAGCATTGGCTTTCTGCGGGTGTAGTGCGTGCTGATGTCAGTGATCATTTTCCAATTTATTTCCTTGCTGATTTAAAAAATTCTGACGCATCCCATAGTCATGATACGGCGTGCCACTGACAAACTGTTAACCTGAGAACGCAAGAGGCGTTTAAACACCGTGTGGAATTTTAAAGCAGGGACGAGAAACTTACAAGTTACTCAGCGAATGATGCATACGATTGTTTTATTCACAAGTTTTGTTTTATATGTCGATTATCCTTTAAATCTCGAAAAGTAACTCGTTCCAAAAAAGCCCCGCAAACCTTGGGTTACTAAAGACATACTAAAAATGATAACAAAAAGGCACCTTTATGCGCGTATTTAACGCACCAATGACAGAAAAGCACTCGAAATGTTTAAGAAATGTCGAAATAAGACAACCCGCATGCTAAGAAAAGCGAAAGGTTCATTTTACCGCAAACTCTTTCATAAAGAACAGGAAGCGACGTCATTTGGAACAAAAGTTAATATTTCTCTAAATCGATACGAAGAACAAAACGTTCTTAAAGAACGTCAAATAAGTGGGTATTAGGTGACTGGAGTCCAGTTAGCAAACAAATTTAATGAATACTTCAGAAACCTATTTTCCCCTTTGCAATTACTAAACAGTACCCTACATTCAATTTGAACCATCCCTCAAATCTGTTTTATCTCCGTATAGATGAAAAACCAGTGCACTATATATTTGTTAACCCCCAAAACAGGAAGTCCACCGATTTTAATGAATAACAGCTAAATACGGTAAAATACGTTGTTAATAATACTGCTCCCCGTCTAGCCTACGTACATTTCCAGTCTTGTCGCTCTCCACGTTTTATTTTTCCTTGGGATATTCTAATTGCTTAGGTGTCCGTTTTATAAAAATTGAAAGAGAAAATTAAACTTGTCCAACCCCAGACCTATTTCAATCTTACCTGTGTTTTTTTGTGTGTTTTTTCAATGCTTTAGAGAAAGTGATTTATATGAAACTAAATAATGGCAACGAAAAGTATATGGTACTTACTGATCCTCAATATGGGCTTCGAAAAGAAGCGTTTTACTGAAACACCCCATAGAAAAAGAATTAATCTTAAAAAAATATCGAAGATAAAATCGTCATACTTTGAGAATCTTTTTTGACATTCGAAAAGCCTTCGATTGTCTGAGCCATAATGTTTTGCTCGAAGAACTAAATTCTTATGAAATCAGAGGGCATTTAATTCCTAGCTCTAGTTGCACGTTACTTGAGTTGCCTACAGCAAACTACAGAAATAAACGGCCATTCCTCAATGGTGAAACCTGGGGCCCTAATTTGGACAGTTGGCGAGAAAGTCGGCGAGAAATCTGGCGGCCGTGATTGGACAACGCCGCACTTGACCTTTGCACCGGCCATTCAGAGCCGCCGGATTTCTCGCCGACGTCTTCGCCAAGTGTCCAGATTAGGGCAGGGCCCCGGTTCGGACAGGGGCACCCCAAGGCGCAATACTAATGTCAGCAATGAAGGCATTACTATTTAGATTGTTTAATTGTTTATAAATGACATTGTCAATACTGCCCCGCGCAGGGCCAAGAAAGCAATGATCGATCACGGACTTCTAGAAGGTTCTCGTTTATTCTTGCTCCGGGCGTAATGTCTATCATCTATTCCTGATTTCCTGTCCTAGAAAGTGCGTGTTCATTCTCGCCCCGAGCGCACGACGCTCGAGCCTTCTTTGCCGAATCTTTGAGTATAGTGACGCACTCTAGAAAAGAGGCCGCCCGCGACATTGTCGAGTCAGTCTCGCCCTAGCGTTCGATCCTGCTGTTACACCGACTTCGACGCCCGCGACGCTCTGTCGTTATCTTCCGTTTCCTTTTTGTTTTGGGCACAAGTTCGCCCCATTAAACATTTCAGTTTTCCTCAGTCATTCTTTGTTTCGTCACCCCGTCATTCGTGACATTTTGGTGCAGGTGCGGGGTACCGCATGTCCGTGCAGCGTACCCCTCCAAGGGCCCGCAGTGCAAGTCCGACTCCAAGCCCGGTGATAAGTCCACTCTATGCGGAACCTGAAACTCGGACCAGCCGCCGCACCAAAGGAGAGGATTCTGAATGCTTTTTGCTGCTGGACGAGCCCAAGCCAAAGACGACGACGATGGCCAACCAGTCGCAGACCCCGGCCGTCGTATACCTGCCCGTCGCAACCCGGACTCCGACGCCTTTCCACGGGACGCCCATGAGGACATCGAGGACTGGCTGCAACACTATAAAACGTGTGGCCCGCTATAACGGGTGGACAGCTGAGCAGTGCTTGCAGAACATCTACTTCTCACTGGAAGGGACTGCGAGGTACTGGCTGGAGAACCACGAGGCTTCTTTAACTTCGTGGAACTTAACTTCGTGTAAGCAAGAATAAACGATAACGTTCTAGAAGTCCGTGACCGAGCAGTGCTTTCTCGACCCTGCGCGCGGCATTAAGTAGTTACGCCAGGGTGTCGCTGGTAGGTCCGCCTGCTAGCCAGACTACGGATCCAAGACCAGCAACATGTCGACGCCGGCCGGTACAATCTTCGCCGGCGTGACGTCCACTTTCATCCCGGGGACAGTAGTAGGGGTCTGGACACCGATTCGGCGGCGTGGGCTGAGCGAAAAGCTTCTCAAACACTACTTTGGACCCTACAAGGCTCTTCGGCGTCTCGGGGACTTAAACTACGAGTTGCTTTCCGACGGAACTCTACCATCAAGACGACGCCAACAGCGATTTGAAGTAGTCCACGCCGTGCACCTCAAGCCGTATTACGAACGATAGAACTTGGGACTCTCGTCAACCTGTGAACTGTGGCTCGCGATTCTACTGTCCTTTTGTTGTGAATTTGTGTTTTCGGTTTGTACTGCATCGGGACGATGCGCTTTTAAAGGGGGGGGGGATAATCCCGCGCGCAGGGCCGAGAATAGCAATGCTCGGTCACGGACTTTAGAAGGTTCTCGTTTATTCTTGCTCCGGGCGTAACTTCTTTCATTTATTCCTGCTTTCTTGTTCTTGAAAGTGCGTGTTCATTCTCGCCCCGAGCGCGCGACGCTCGAGCCTTCTTTACCGAATCTTCGAGATAGTGACGCACTCTAGCTAAGAGGCCGCCCGCGACCTCGTCGACTCTGTCTCGCCCACGGTGGTCTCGCCCAGCGTTCGATCCTGCTGTTACGCCGACTTCGACGCCGGCGGCGCTCCGTTGCTATCTTCTGTTTTCTTTTTGTTTTGGGCACAAGTTCGCCCCATTAAACATTTCAAGTTTTCAGCTTTGCTCAGTCATTCTTTGTTTCGTCACCTCGTCAGTCGTGACAATATTGAGCAAATTCTTTATTCATAATTTACGCTGATGATACAATGAGATAATACTGATAGGTTGACGCAAACAACTGCCTAGAAAAAACTCAGTGCGTGGAGTGTTTGGAACTCTTTAAAAATAAATGAAAACAAAACTAAAGCAATTATATACAAACCAAAAAGTAGAATGTGCAATGGCACTTCTAGATTAATAGTAGATGCTTCTAAATCTGAATTGGTAAAAAATATTAGGTGAGCATTCCACGATCACTATGGCTCATATTCAAAACTTTCACTCTGAAACACTGGATAATCATAGGTATTCCTTTTAAATATCGGTGTGTAATCTAATATAATATAAAACTTCTGATTTATAATGCATTAATCAATTCTGGGTACGCTTATTCGTGAGCTTGGTGTGAACGTAATGTCATGTAAAACTTTTAATGTGAATCTTTTAATTTATAATGCATTATTCAATTCTCGGTTATCTTATTATCACAAAGTCTGGAAAACTACAATTTGTACAAAAATAAATAAATAATTTTGTTGCAAAAAAAAACTCCATCGCGTTATAGTAAATTCTTTATATTACTCGCACACTAAACCACTTTTTTATAAATATAAAATAAAGAAAAAAATTATTAACTTACTACAATATATGCGGCATCTCTTAAACCTACCAATCATCCGTTGGCACAAACTGCTAGCCTAATTGGATAGAATATTTCATACGGAGTGCGCAGTGCCGTGTCCTGGAGATGCCACGTCCTAGAACAGGCTTCGGGCTACAGATACTTCAGTGCACACTACCCACGATATCGAACTTTTATGACGAGCAAGGCGTTCACATTGAGTATGCAGACCGAGTAGTACATTTTTTTCTCTAACTGCGTAATTTTTTGTATATGACTGGCTAATTCTAGTTGCAGTATTGTGTTACCTTTTTTGCTCGTCAAGCCGAGAAAAATAAATAGCAGGGGCCCTGTCAAGCTGCATAATTGCAGCTTCTTTCCCTGTCCCCATACCTCATTTTGTACTTGCGTGTAAAAATAAAATTGATATTGAAATTGAAATCGAAATGAGGTTGCCCATGGTCATGAGGTCTTGCTCATGACCATCTGTGCATGTGCTCCAGCTGATTCCCAGTTCACAAGTTCTAGCTCATGAACTGGGCGTGACCAGATACCGATACTTTGGAGTTTTACTGATACTCTAGCTCACAAACACCGAAGTTCCAGTATCAAGGTACTAAAAGAAGGTGTGCTAAAAACAATGAGTGATGTTTTTCGCTTCCGCAAAAGCGAAACCGCATGTCGCTAAAACGTTTTATTCCGTCGGAATGTGGCGCAATAAGTTTGGAACAAGCCGGACGTGTTTAAAGCATCACATTACATAATTAAAACGTTAGCGCGATTCTCGGAAATGTTTATTGGGAAATGGCGCCCGTTTGGGGCAGCAGATATGAGTGCGTTTCAATGTATGGTTCCAAGGACCACCATTTTTAGTTAAAAAATTTCCGAAATTAGTTGTTAATATTCGAAGTAAAGACCATTAAGCTTAAAACGTTTTGTACAGAACGGCACCCTTAGTGCTGCATTCGGGTCGAATTTCAGCTTCCGGAGACGCGTAGTTACTATCGCGTTACGACAAATGCGATTGTATTTTTGCACCTAACACCTTGTAGAAGGAAAGGTGATTGCGCAGGCGAGCTGGTGAGAGAATCACACTAAAAAATCCTGGGAACAAGGGGTTAGACCCGACACCTTGCAGTTCTTTCGAGAATACAACTAGAAAACTGTCACCCTTACACCCATTGTTGGCTTTCAGAAATTCTCAGAATGTGGCCTTTGTCCACCACCATTAGGGTACGGTTACCCACCTTTAATCCTCCTCTACTTTCTTTTTTCCACCACATTTTAGAGCGTAGTACGACGCCAATTAGATTAACACCGGGCTATTGCTCCATAACTCGAGTATCATTAAACAAGTCTTATCATACCGAAAAACCAAAGTAAGCGGAAAGTGTTTTAGTTTTTTAGAAACAATTAAACAGTGCTGTGCTGGAAAGTAAAAGAACGGGCATGGTACCAGCCTGATTGTTCATCCAGCCTTTGGATTCGACCTGTAGCTTCATCGTAGGCGTTTACGTTCCACGTCAGGGTCGAGTGGTTTACCTAGAGATGGTGGTATCCACACCCTAGAGTCATCGAGGGTGTACAGTGCCGCCAGTGTTGTTGTATGCAGAAATTTCTTTCTATGACTGTTTTACTTCCGTGGTTGGTCGAAGCAAAAAGAGTAGCAAAAACAAACGCTGCAGAAATCTACAACCTTAACTGCCTTTTTCTTTTTACAGCAGAAGTAAATATTTTTGTTTTTGCGCATAGCAACATAGAAGGAGAGGTCCCCGGTTCGATACCCGGACCAGACGGATTCTTTCGGTCGCGCACAAGTCACCTAGCTGTGTTTGGAGAGCTGTGTTTGTCCCTCGTCCCTCTTGTACCCCCTCTCCAGGGAATATTTTCGTCATTCTTGTCCAGCTCGCTTGCAACTTTGCAATTAATTGCATTATAATCAAATTTTGTTGTCAACTAACCCTCTGGCCCTGCAGTGATAATAAAATCAAACTACAAGCATATACAGATTCATTAAAATTATTTTTAATATCTATCTTGAATGAATTGCTATATTTTTATTGCAAATGTCCCATTCTTGCAAGCACATCAAACGAAATCATTGAAATCTGACAGAGGCATCTTAGTACATTTGGGATGCGAGTCACCTCGCCACGGCCATTGCTAGCCTGGCTGCAAACGTGCCAGTTGACAGTGTCATTAAATACTTTACGAGGAAAAATACGTTTGTCTCCATTCATTTACGCCAGTGGACCCACGGTGCTAAATAATGCTCTCCTAGCGGTGTAGACACCACGCATCCGAGAGAATGCATGAGGATCACACCGTCCACGCTCTGGTAGCTGTCTCGCCGCACCAAGGAGAGGGCTGCCGTGGGCACACCGAGATACCGGATTTGCCGAGAAAGTAGAGACAGCTGCCCCAACTAGTGCTCCGAGTGTCCGCAACCATAGATGGCAACAGTCATCTATTGTTGTCATCAATCGTCCCAAAAGACAGATCTCACTAAGCGTTCCATCGCAGGCGTGATACCGCCATAATTTTAGTTCACAGGAGGCAGGCGGCAGTGCGCGAGACGGCTCGTCGTCGTCTCGTCACGCGCAAAGCTCTAGCGGGGTTCTCTCACATGCAGACAGACTAAAGTTAATTTGGTGCAGTGCGGTAGCGGCGGCTTAATGGGATGCTGAACCGAAATCTGGATTCCACAAAGCACGGCGGCAAAAGCGTGCAACGGGATGCTACAAACATCAAAACATCACTCATACAACGATATATCGAACAGATGACCGTATTTTTCACAAAAAAAGAGAGGCGCATTTGACAGATATGTTTACGTCTTGTTTCTCCGAGAAGGAGAGGGAACGGCTTCGCGTCTTCTCCGCCTCGCCGCCTTGAGGGGGCGAAGCGAAGAGAGGAGGAAACGAGATATCTTGACGTCACGCGCCTCGTCGGCCTCGTTCAATCTCGACTCTTTCTTTTTTCAAAAATACGGCCGTCGATTTGAGATATCGCCTTACGAGTAGTGTTGTAGGGATTGTAGTGTCCCGCTTAGAGCTCCTGCAATGTTGTTTTTTATCCAAATTTCGGTTCACCATCGCCTTTACCGAAACTGGCTGGTGAGATCGGTCTATATCAAAGGGAAAATCCTGAGGCTGCTGCGCATCCAGTCATTCCAACCACGCAAAGACTATTGCCTAGGACCATTGAATTTTCATGCGAGTGAGATATTTTCATAGTAAAGTATTTGGTGTCACCATGTCACAACTTGGTGGTTTTCAACACCCTTGGGCTATATAATGCCTCTTCACTTTCAAAGGATTTCTGTTACATCTGAAGGATGAGAGGTTGAAAAGAGGGATGGAGAAGAAAGTCAGAAGAAAGGAGAGGTGAAGCAAAGCGACTGACCGAATCGTCCTGGGCAAGCCCACACAGGACACCTGTTTGTGCGGAGATCGGGCTGGGGTGGTGTGTTGCCTAACTCGGGAGGGGGGGGGCGGCTTGAAGGAAAGCCTAGTCCTGACTTGGCTCAACTGCCAAAACCCCAGTTTCATCAGACACGGGCACACCTAGCAGAGCCAGACATGCCGGTGGTCAGAACCTACGCTGGGCTCGGGGCTCATGGTGATTGGTGACGCCACTCACCAAACACCCACAAGCGCACACGTCTCCTGTGGCGACGCAACCCTGTAAAAAGACATTCAGTACATGAAGTAAATACTGATTGAGCCAAGCGAGAGATACACTTCAACTGGAAAAAATGAAGGTACAGCTCAGACATGATGGATGCCCAAGTGCGGTTGTCTGTCACGTCCAATGAATTTTACATGCTCCAAGTGAACTAGTAGTCATCACAGATGAACTCACAGCTACAAAGTAAAATGTGCCCAAAATACTGAAAGCTGAGCTAAAATATGCACAGCTTTCTTAACCGAAATACCTAATAATGTTTTGTTTCACTTGTCATTCTAATTAAGTGCGACACCTCTTTTCCAGCTAGAAATAGAATGTGCTCATGTGAAACGTATAACTTCATGCTAGGTCTGGGTCCTTCCTCCTCTGCAGCGTGCTGCAGCTTGTTCAAAATGAAATAGGTGGTCTTATCTTGGTCTCAAGAAAAAGAATTGTCAAAGCTAGTGCAGCCTTAGCAAAGCTTTTTGAGGCTTCTTTAGATAGACTGACCGAGTTACTTTCAGAACAAAACAGCCAATAAATAGATTATGGACAAACAGAATCAAGATTAGACATTCCACTGAAACGACTAGCCAAGTGAAATCACCAATTAGCTGAATGCTCAGGTGGTCGTAACCTGCAAACTCGATAGCCTCCACCAAAAACTCTTTTTCATTGCATCAGTTTCCAAAGTAAACGTGAAACACATGCACGAAAAATACAGGCATTGTACGATGGTTCCTACATCAATCGTAGCTGGCGTCCTAGACACTGTGACATGGCACGTCCCGATGTCGCATTGTGATGAGATGGCCGACACAAGCAGAAAGGGCAACTGCATATTTTGGTCATTCCACTGCAGTGTCTGATGTATGCAGTTTGAATATTCTCATGTTCTGCAAAGTTACTGCGAGCACCATGAGTGTCAAGGAAGATGTGATATCACCATCTGAACTATAAACAAACAGAGCATTGCAACAACGACAATGATGCGGAGAAGCGGTGCTAAAATGCTGAAAGGTAGTGCATGCTTTGGTTTTGCTGCACAATTGGTTTAGCTTCAAAGTTCAGAAGGTGAAGAGGAATAGCAACGGCCAGGGTCCTCTGGGGTAACAACCGCTACGAAGTCACGTAAGCAGTGTGGAAGGTGTTAGCTCTGCCGGGGCTCACGCGTTTTAATGACGCACTGTGCTTGTTGTCAGGCTGCCGTCACTATATACCTCGAGCAGTGCGAGAAAGATGTGGGTAGGTAAACAGTGAGAGCCAGTCAAGCAGCACCAAAAGAGGACCTGGACGGGTACATGGGCTGATCCAGCTATGACATCAGAGAGGCCTGAGCTAAGCTGGGCTTCGAGTGATGCCTCAGCAGAATGCACGAAGGGGGACCAGACACATCTTCCTTAATGTCCGTCAAAAAGTGTGCCTAACGCACATTATTGAGTAAATAGGATGTAGAATTTGGGACGCAGTCCTACCTGAAAATGAGCGTCAGTCACTTTCCATGACCCCGGGTGTTGCTAGGGGTCTCGTGAAATGACAGCCCTGGCATGTTCTTGCCCACAGGTACCATGACAAATGCCAAAAACACAAAAACAGCACCAAGGATACAAGAACGCACGAGAGAGGCTTATTCTCGACATTCCCATTTTCTTGCTTTGTATAGGGAAGCTGACGCACCCTTGTGGTGATAGCTGGCAACCCGCAATTGAGCAGGCATTATTAGTATACAGGAGGCTATGCTCCATGACATCTATCCAAGCAATTCAGTCCTGAAGAGCTTGGCAAACACCATCTTCTGGTATCCCGGTCTTGACAAATACATTTACGACCATGCTAAGAAGGTGCAAGACATGTGCCCAGTCCAGTTAAATGCCTCTGGTGCAGGTTCGAGTCAGCTGGTTGGATACCAAGCAACGGTGAACGCTGCTTATATTATGCCTCACTGCTGGAGAGTTACCTAATACTTATCATGGTCCACTCACACACAAAGCGGATAAAAACATCGGCCTAGACCACAGTGGAAGCTCAGTCCGATATGTTTGGTCGATTTGGACAGCCGAGGACTGTGGTGTTTGACAACGGACCCCAGATTAATAGTACTGTTTTCAAACAGTTTTTACAACGCTCATGTACAGCACCCCACGACCTATTTGTATCACCCGCGGTTCATCGGGTTAGCCGAGCATGCGATATGTTGAGTCAAGGGGGGCATTCACGAGGTTCAGCCTCGCAGCCTTGGAACCAGGCTTTTAAGCACTTCCCCACGATTGTTGAAGTTCGACTGCTGCAGAACCTCAGCAAAAAATAGGAAGCACTCCTCTGAACTGTTATTCGGCTACCGCATCTGATCAAAAACTGATTTTTGTCTATGTGCATTTGGACTCATCCCGCACGAGAGAGGCAACCATCATTTTGGTGCGGGGCAGACTGTGTGGGCGCGCAGTTTCAGCTTAACGTGGATTCCTGAAGTTGTCTGCTCACTTGATGGTATACGAATCACAACGAGTCGGCACCCAAAGAGGATAGCACCAACAGCATGCAGATCAGCACTGGACAGGGCTTCCTCACAAGTGGACCGGCATGCCGGTAGTAATTTTTTGCTGGAGAGTCAACAATGCTGGTGGTTCGGTGGTTCGGTGGTTCAACGATCAGGCTGCTCATTGGCAGCAGGAGACATCCAAAAAGGGTCGGTAGAGCGGCCATAGTGATGGGGTACCCTGACGGGAGACGAGTAGTAGCCGGGGTTCACAGTCAGCGCTGACCCTGCCGGCAACAAAGCAGAGGTGCTTGACCTTAAGGTTTATGTTTAATTAATTATAGAGCAGAACGTCAGAACCGAAAAACAAGAACGGCAAAAGAGGCGCGAGCTTCCGCTAATAATAGCACAATTAGTGTTCGTGACGACGCAACAAACCAGTAAAAAGCCAATTATTACAGTCTCCTTTCCTTATTTATTTTTTCAACAAAACCTCAAGAAAGACATTAAGGGGGACATGATTGGTTCTGAAATATCCCCAGAACACTTCGAAATGGGCGAAATATGACCCATGATCTCCGTAAATGATAATCACACGCGTGTATTTTCAGCAGTTGGCTATTATTTTGTTCCCACCGACAGATTCTGGCGAATGCTCGTCCCTCTCAACTACCAGGCGGTATTGGGAAATGGTTTTATTCATTTTAAAATTGCTTTTCTTGCGTTTACAGACGAAAGACTCCTGTTTGTGAGCTGCTGTTATGAAGGAGACCATGTCTCCACAAAGAAACAGGCGCTAAAATTTCGCTTCCGTATCCCTTTAAAGCAGAACAAAACTACTGCTCTCCTTTGTTAATATACTTTTAAACTTTAGCTGGGAGACCACAATAATAAACATCAGAACACGACCTTATCTTCCAATACACACAAGCAGTTAAGTACAGTCGGCACGGAATGAACGCGAACAAGGAGCCATGGTTTCGACCCACGCTGAGTCACCTAGAGACGCAACACCGAAGGTTTGGATGCATTGAGCAAGAGTCTAACACATCGAAGGAGGAGCCATCTTCTTGCAGCTCCCATCGGTTCAGGTGGTGCAGCACCTAGCGAAACCATGCACCCACTGTCACGTTTCATTCCGTGCCAGCTACAAAACGAGCGTGTTAGTAACAGTAATTAAACATGAGGAAGATACATTGTTGTCCGTCCCCCCTTTCTATATATCCTCCTCATGTTTAATTAAACACAAGCGGTCAATGAGAAATGTACTTTGAAAATCTTCATATCCATGGAAAGTTAGTAATATTTGAGATAGTTGCAGTCGGAGCAAAATGTCGGCTTAGCGACTGCTGTTGAGGTCACAGGTGTTTATGATGAAAGCGTTTTCTTAGAAGAAACACCGAAAGAGAAACAATTAATTTCACAACACTGCGATTCGCCGAAAGCGTTCGTCGTGAACGGAGGAGATGCCAGCTACTCCGCGTACGGGCAGCCGTCGATGAAGCTTCGTGGCGCGTGCTGGTGCACGCTGGTTCTTCGCCGTAGGGTCTCGAGCGAGGAGGCCAATGAAGACAGCGGCCGTCTTGTAAACGCCACCTTCTCGGGAGGCCGGAGCTGGGCGGCCTTCTTGCGCGCTGACTATATTCCATTCACCCCTAAGCTGAGACTGCGATGGGAACCACGTCCTCAATGGACCAGTCATGCATACATCCCTCTTTCGCCATGTGATCAGGCTCCCGCTCATACCTACTCCCCGAGGACTGGGTGGGGTGATGAAAGGGAGGCGGCTGATTGGTTCGGCGTGCCCATAGTTCCCACTGCACTCTTAGCTTAGGGTGAATGGAGTAATGGAGTATAGGGCAGCATGTCTTATTGCAACGAAATTCATAAAGTCCTAAACAGGGTACAGCAGAGCGACCGGCCAGAGGGAGACGATCAGACGGTTTGAAAGGCTACGTCTGGCAGGGCAGACTGGTAAACTGAACGAGCACGAGCGTTGGAACACTGTGAAGAACTTCAGAAGCCTATATACTTCCCTAACAAAACTGAACGAGCACGAGTGAAAAAACGTCGTGAAAAACCGCAGGGGCTCTTTTGTGCCCAGGAAAGAGTTAAACAATCGAGAGAACTGGATGGGCCGGCAGGCTCGGCCGACGCATCGAAACGTAGTAGCGGCCGACGCACCAAAATGTAGTGGTAGCTGACGCACCGAAATGTAGCAATTCTCTGGTGAGAGAGGCGACGATGTTGGTGGTTTGATGATCAGGCTGCTACTTGGCGGCAGGAGACATCCAGGAAGGGCCGGTAGAGCGGCAGGGCTATGGGGTGCCCTGACGGGTGACGAGAGCAGAGGTGATTGACTTTTGGGTTTAGGTTTAATGAATAATAGATCAGAACATCAACACTGAAGAACATGAACAAGTACAAGAACGGCAAAAAAGGCGCGAGCTTCCGCTCATAATAGCACAATTAGTGTCGGTGACGACACAACAAACCAGTAAAAGCCAATTATTACATTATCCTTTCCTTATTTATGTTTTCAACAAAACCTCAAGAAAGACATTAAGGGGGTACATGATTGATTCTCAAATATCCCCGGAACACTTCGAGCTAGCGCTTGAAACAGCACAAATAGAGCCCGTGATGACGCAACAATCTAGTAAAAGCCAATTACTACACTGCCACTGAACTGCAACCCGCTACTGAATAGGAAAGTTGACGCACCACGGACGTACAGCCGGAAGGTCACAACCACAGACGGGTGCAGCTCAGAAATTCAACCAGTCCGAGATTGAGGAAAAGAGTACGGGCGACACAGTCACATTCCTCTAAGCATGTTTACCCTGCCGATCCTCGGTATACAACTAGTCAATTTTCTTTTTAAAATAATCTTTACAATAAAATGAGGCAAAAAGAATATCTTTGCCTCTTTTCGGCAAACACTCACGTCGTTCGTTGTTACGATGCCCACAGCTGCCCACAGCTGTCGAGAGCCAGTGTTGCTGCTCGCGCTGACAAAATGTTTATTTCGCCAATTTACGCGAATCGCACAACAGATGTGATCTTGCCGGATCTTAAAGGATACACGAAAGCTAAGGAAGAACATAATTTATAGTCTTTCTGTAGTTATCTGAGTTAGTAATATCATTTACGACTGCCTGCACGTGAATATCGGATTCGAAAATGACCACCCCCGTCGTCACCTGCAGAAAAAGTGGTCGTTCCACAGCGGTTTGAGGTCGTTACTTTGCCCAAAGGCCAGTCACTCGCCCTTTGGGGTAGTCAAAGCCTCCAAAACGCCATTTTGACTACCCAGGGTAGTCATTTTTTCTTAGAGTGTGACTTTAGCTGAACTGAAGT